>JARQWZ010006415.1:0-2500 GCA_033150135.1 Gobio occitaniae
CTGGATTGACTCTGCCTTAACTGCATTGACTGTTGACTGTGTTGACTCTGCCTTGACTCTGCCTTAACTGCATTGACTGTTGACTGTGTTGACTCTGCCTTGACTGCCTTAACTGCATTGACTGTTGTCTGTGTTGATTCTGCCTTGACTCTGCCTTAACTGCATTGACTGTTGTCTGTGTTGATTCTGCCTTGACTCTTGCCTTAACTGCATTGACTGTTGTCTGTGTTGACTCTGCCTTAACTGCATTGACTGTTGTCTGTGTTGACTCTGCGTTGACTGTGTTGACTCTGCCTTAACTGCATTGACTGTTGACTGTGTTGACTCTGCATTGACTGCCTTAACTGCATTGACTGTTGTCTGTGTTGATTCTGCCTTGACTCTGCCTTAACTGCATTGACTGTTGACTGTGTTGACTCTGCATTGACTGCATTGCCTGTTGTCTGTGTTGACTCTGCGTTGACTGTGTTGACTCTGCCTTAACTGCATTGACTGTTGTCTGTGTTGACTCTGCGTTGACTGTGTTGACTCTGCCTTAACTGCATTGACTGTTGACTGTGTTGACTCTGGATTGACTCTGCCTTAACTTCATTGACTGTTGACTGTGTTGACTGTGCCTTGACTCTGCCTTAACTGCATTGACTGTTGTCTGTGTTGACTCTGCCTTGACTCTGCCTTAACTGCATTGACTGTTGACTGTTGTTGACTCTGCGTTGACTGTGTTGACTCTGCCTTAACTGCATTGACTGTTGACTGTGTTGACTCTGGATTGACTGTGTTGACTCTGCCTTGACTCTGCCTTAACTGCATTGACTGTTGACTGTGTTGACTCTGCATTGACTGTGTTGACTCTGCATTGACTGCCTTAACTGCATTGACTGTTTGTCTGTGTTGATTCTGCCTTGACTCTGCCTTAACTGCATTGACTGTTGACTGTGTTGACTCTGCATTGACTGCCTTAACTGCATGACTGTTGTCTGTGTTGACTCTGCGTTGACTGTGTTGACTCTGCCTTAACTGCATTGACTGTTGTCTGTGTTGACTCTGCGTTGACTGTGTTGACTCTGCCTTAACTGTATTGACTGTTGACTGTGTTGACTCTGCATTGACTGTGTTGACTCTGCGTTGGCTTTGCATTGACTGCCTTAACTACATTGACTGTTGTCTGTGTTGACTGCATTGATTCTGCCTTGACTCTGCCTTAACTGCATTGACTGTTGTCTGCGTTGACTCTGCGTTGACTGTGTTGACTCTGTGTTGACTGTGTTGACTCTGTGTTGACTGTGTTGACTGCCTTAACTGCATTGACTGTTGTCTGTGTTGACTCTGCGTTGAATGTGTTGACTCTGCCTTAACTGCATTGACTGTTGACTGTGTTGACTCTGCCTTAACTTCATTGACTGTTGACTGTGTTGACTCTGCCTTAACTTCATTGACTGTTGTCTGTGTTGACTGCATTGATTCTGCCTTGACTCTGCCTTAACTGCATTGACTGTTGACTGTGTTGACTCTGCCTTAACTGCATTGACTGTTGACTGTGTTGACTCTGCGTTGACTGTGTTGACTCTGGATTGACTGTGTTGATTCTGCCTTGACTCTGCCTTAACTGCATTGACTGTTGTCTGTGTTGACTCTGTGTTGACTCTGCGTTGACTCTGGATTGACTGTGTTGACTCTGCGTTGGCTTTGCATTGACTGCCTTAACTACTTTGACTGTTGTCTGTGTTGACTGCGTTGATTCTGCCTTGACTCTGCCTTAACTGCATTGACTGTTGACTGTGTTGACTCTGCATTGACTGTTGACTGTGTTGACTCTGCCTTAAACTGCATTGACTGTTGACTGTGTTGACTCTGCATTGACTGTTGACTGTGTTGACTCTGCATTGACTGTTGACTGTGTTGACTCTGCCTTAACTGCATTGGACTGTTGACTGTGTTGACTCTGTGTTGACTCTGCATTGACTCTGTTGACTCTGCGTTGGCTTTGCATTGACTGCCTTTACTACTTTGACTGTTGTCTGTGTTGACTGCGTTGATTCTGCCTTGACTCTGCTTTAACTGCATTGACTGTGTTGACTGCCTTAACTGCATTGACTGTTGACTGTGTTGACTCTGCATTGACTGTGTTGACTCTGCATTGACTGTGTTGACTGCATTGCCTCTGCATTGACTGTTGTCTGTGTTAACTCTGCATTGACTGTGTTGACTCTGCATTGACTGTGTTGACTGTGTTAAACTCTGTGTTGACTCTGCTTTGACTCTGTTGACTCTGCGTTGGCTTTGCATTGACTGCATTAACTACTTTGAATGTTGTCTGTGTTGACTGCGTTGATTCTGCCTTGACTCTGCCTTAACTGCATTGACTGTGTTGACTGTGTTGACTCTGCCTTAACTGCATTGACTGTGTTGGACTCTGCATTGACTCTGCATTGACTGTTGACTGTGTTGACTCTGCCTTGACTCTGCCTTAACTGCATTGAATGTGTTGACTCTGCCTTAA
>JARQWZ010006415.1:7500-12500 GCA_033150135.1 Gobio occitaniae
TGTGCGCTTTAGCCTGTGTGTGTGTGTGAGAGAATATAATTACAGTGTGTGTGAGATTACAGCTGGATCTCTTATAATGTGAGCTCAAATCTGAAATGTCAGACTCACCTCAGATAGAGGCTTCTCGATTGGCTTATTGGTGTATTCTGCCCAGGAAACCGCCCACTTACACCGGCTGACTGACATCTGAGGTGATATATGAGGGTTTATGTGATTAGACCATGTTTGAGCATTTGAGATCAGACGAGGAGAACTCATAAAGCACAGGCTCGTGAATGACGTTCCATCAGTGTGGTGGTCAGTGTGGAGGTCAGTGTGGTGGTCAGTGTGGAGGTCAATGTTGAGGTCAGCGTGGAGGTCAGCGTGGAGGTCAGTGTGGAGGTCAATTTTGAGGTCAGTGTGGTGGTCAGTGTGGAGGTCAATGTTGAGGTCAGTGTGGAGGTCAGCATGGAGGTCAATGTTGAGGTCAGCGTGGAGGTCAGCGTGGAGGTCAGCGTGGAGGTCAGTGTGGTGGTCAATGTTGAGGTCAATGTTGAGGTCAGTGTGGAGGTCAGCATGGAGGTCAGCGTGGAGGTCAGTGTAGTGGTCAATGTTGAGGTCAATGTTGAGGTCAGTGTGGAGGTCAGCATGGAGGTCAATGTTGAGGTCAGTGTGGAGGTCAGCATGGAGGTCAATGTGAGGTCAGCGTGGAGGTCAGCATGGAGGTCAATGTTGAGGTCAGCGTGGAGGTCAGTGTGGAGGTCTGCGGGTTCCTCCAGTGGAGTAGATGGATCTGAGAGGAGTGTGTAGGCTGGTGTGGACCTGCATTGAACACCTGATCACTGTGATTGACACACGGATGATCCTCAGTCTAGAGTGAGTCTATAGAGTCTCTCAGCTGATGCTTGACCTCTTCAGACATCAGTGTTAATGTCTCTCTCTCTCTCTCTCTCTCTCTCTCTCTCTCTCTCTCTCTCTCTCTCTCTCTCTCTCTCTCTCTCTCATCTCCTCTCTCTCTCTCTCTCTCTCTCTCTCTCGTCCTCAGCTGCATTCTTCTCTTCTGTCCTCTCACAGTTCTTCAGCTCCAACAATGAATAATGTCTCTAAATGTCAGGCGTCTTTTATTAAGATCAGAAATGGCTCTGAAGAGGCGCTCAGGTGTTTGTCCGGCTGTCAGACGGTGTGTGTGTGTGTGTGTGTCTCCGTTTGGCTGTCTGTAGTGTCTGTATTTGCTGGAATCACATGCGTCAGCTGAACTCAGACGGTCAGGTTGGTCTAGTTTGGAAACTGATGATGATGTGACAGTCTCCATTAACTCGTCTGAGTTTTTCTAGCAATCCGTGTCTTCACTGTTATACACTCTCACGCATCTTCTGGAAGAGAACAGAATCTCCTCATCAAAACACAAGAGAAGAAGCATTGCTGACACACGTCAAAAAACACGATCATCAACATTAAACAGCATATAAATCAATGAGTGTGTGTGTGAGAGAGTGTGAGAGTGAGTGTGCGCGAGTGAGTGAGTGTGTGAGTGAGTGAGTGTGTGTGAGTGAGTGAGTGCGCGAGTGAGTGTGAGTGTGCGAGTGAGTGTGAGTGTGTGAGTGAGTGTGCGCGAGTGAGTGAGGGAGTGTGAGAGTGAGTGTGAGAGTGAGTGTGTGAGTGAGTGTGTGAGTGAGTGTGTGAGTGAGTGTGTGAGTGAGTGTGTGAGTGAGTGTGTGAGTGAGTGTGTGAGTAAGTGTGTGAGTGTGTGAGTGAGTGAGTGTGTGAGTGAGTGTGCGCGAGTGTGTGAGTGAGTGTGTGTGAGTGTGCGTGAGTGAGTGTGAGTGAGTGTGTGTGAGTGTGTGTGAGTGTGTGTGAGTGAGTGTGAGTGTGTGAGTGAGTGAGTGCGTGAGTGTGTGAATGAGTGAGTGCGTGAGTGCACGAGTGAGTGTGTGAGTGAGTGTGTGTGAGTGCGCGAGTGAGTGTGCAAGTGAGTGTGAGTGAGTGTGTGAGTGAGTGTGCGAGTGAGTGTGCGAGTGAGTGTGCGAGTGAGTGTGCGAGTGAGTGTGCGAGTGAGTGTGCGAGTGAGTGTGCGAGTGAGTGTGCGAGTGAGTGTGCGAGTGAGTGTGCGAGTGAGTGTGCGAGTGAGTGTGCGAGTGAGTGTGCGAGTGAGTGTGTGAGTGTGTGAGTGTGTGAGTGTGTGAGTGTGTGAGTGAGTGAGTGAGTGAGTGAGTGTGTGAGTGAGTGTGTGAGTGAGTGTGTGAGTGAGTGTGTGAGTGAGTGTGTGAGTGAGTGAGTGTGTGAGTGTGTGTGAGTGCGCGAGTGAGTGCGCGAGTGAGTGTGTGAGTGTGTGAGTGAGTGTGTGAGTGAGTGTGTGAGTGTGTGTGTGAGTGAGTGTGTGAGTGAGTGTGTGAGTGTGTGAGTGAGTGTGTGTGAGTGTGCGTGAGTGAGTGTGAGTGAGTGTGAGTGAGTGTGAGTGTGTGTGAGTGTGTGTGTGTGAGTGTGTGTGAGTGAGTGTGAGTGTGTGAGTGAGTGAGTGCGTGAGTGTGTGAATGAGTGAGTGCGTGAGTGCACGAGTGAGTGTGTGAATGAGTGTGTGTGAGTGCGCGAGTGAGTGTGAGTGAGTGTGTGAGTGAGTGTGCAAGTGAGTGTGAGAGTGGGAGTGAGTGTGCGAGTGAGTGTGCGAGTGAGTGTGCGAGTGAGTGTGAGTGTGCAAGTGAGTGTGAGTGAGTGTGTGAGTGAGTGTGCAAGTGAGTGTGAGTGTGCGAGTGAGTGTGCGAGTGTGTGTGTGAGTGTGTGTGTGTGAGTGTGTGAGTGTGTGAGTGAGTGTGTGAGTGAGTGTGTGAGTGAGTGTGTGAGTGAGTGTGTGAGTGAGTGTGTGAGAGAGTGTGTGAGTGTGTGAGTGTGTGTGAGTGCGCGAGTGAGTGTGTGAGTGTGTGAGTGTGTGAGTGAGTGAGTGTGTGAGTGAGTGAGTGTGTGAGTGTGTGAGTGTGTGAGTGTGTGCGTGAGTGTGTGAGTGAGTGAGTGAGTGTGTTTGAGTGGGCGAGTGAGTGTGAGTGTGCGAGTGAGTGTGAGTGTGCGAGTGAGAGTGCGAGTGTGTGTGTGTGCGTGTGCGATTGCGAGTGAGTGTGTGCAAGTGAGTGTGTGTGTGAGTGAGTATGAGTGTGTGAGTGAGAGTGTGAGTGTGTAAGTGTGTGAGTTGGAGTGCGCGAGTGAGTGTGAGTGTGTGAGTGAGTGTGTGAGTGAGTGTGTGAGTGAGTGTGTGTGAGAGAGTGGGAGAGTGAGTGTGCGCGAGTGTGAGTGAGAGTGTGAGTGAGTGTGTGAGTGTGTGAGTGTGTGAGTGTGTGAGTGTGTGAGTGTGTGAGTGTGTGAGTGTGTGTGTGTGTGAGTGAGTGAGTGTGTGTGAGTTTGTGTGTGTGAGTGAGTGTGTGAGTGAGTGTGTGAGAGAGTGTGAGAGTGAGTGTGCGCGAGTGTGTGAGTGAGTGAGTGAGTGTGTGTGTGTGTGTGCGTGAGTGTGTGAGTGTGTGAGTGAGTGTGTGAGTGAGTGTGTGAGAGAGTGTGAGAGTGAGTGAGTGTGTGTGTGTGAGTGTGTGAGTGAGTGTGAGAGTTAGTGTGCGCGAGTGTGAGAGTGAGTGTGCGCGAGTGTGTGAGTGAGTGAGTGAGTGTGTGTGCGTGAGTGTGTGAGTGTGTGAGTGTGTGAGTGTGTGAGTGAGTGTGTGAGTGTGTGAGTGAGTGTGTGAGTGAGTGAGTGAGTGAGTGAGTGCGTGTGCGTGAGTGTGTGAGTGTGTGAGTGTGTGAGTGTGTGAGTGAGTGAGTGAGTGAGTGAGAGAGTGTGAGAGTGAGTGTGCGCGAGTGTGTGAGTGAGTGAGTGAGTGTGTGTGCGTGAGTGTGTGAGTGTGTGAGTGAGTGAGTGTGTGAGTGTGTGAGTGAGTGAGTGAGTGAGTGAGTGTGTGAGTGTGTGAGTGAGTGAGTGAGTGAGTGAGTGTGTGAGAGAGTGTGAGAGTTAGTGTGCGCGAGTGTGAGAGTGAGTGTGCGCGAGTGTGTGAGTGAGTGAGTGAGTGTGTGTGCGTGAGTGTGTGAGTGTGTGAGTGTGTGAGTGAGTGAGTGAGTGAGTGAGTGAGTGAGTGAGTATGTGAGTGTGTGAGTGTGTGAGTGTGTGAGTGAGTGTGTGAGTGTGTGAGTGTGCGAGTGAGAGTGCGAGTGAGTGTGTGTGTGTGTGTGTGTGTGTGTGTGCGTGCGATTGCGAGTGAGTGTGTGCGAGTGAGTGAGTGAGTGTGTGAGTGAGTGTGTGAGTGTGTGAGTGTGTGAGTGTGTGAGTGAGTGTGCGAGTGAGAGTGCGAGTGAGTGAGTGTGTGTGTGTGTGTGTGTGTGTGTGTGTGTGTGTGTGTGTGTGTGTGTGTGTGTGTGTGCGTGCGATTGCGAGTGAGTGTGTGCGAGTGAGTGAGTGAGGTGAGTGAGTGAGTGAGTGTGTGAGTGAGTGTGTGTGCGAGCGAGTGTGTGCGAATTAGTGAGTGTTCGTGTGTATTGTTGTGTGATATTTACGTGATCTTTGTTGTCATTATTCTCAGAGCTGCAGTGTTTAGTGTGTGTTTAGCTGGTAAATGTCATGTTAACAGCATCACAAATGAAGTAATTAACATCTGACATCAGATTTACCACTGTAAAACAACACACACAAAACAAACTAACTAATTCACCGGATCAGTGTGTGTGTGGTTCAGTGAGTCTCTCAGCGTCTTTTTTTCTTATGTTTATGGAGAAGATTCAGATCGGAGTCTCTGTCTCATACATGAACAAAAGACAGTGAGTCATCTGCGAGACACACACACACACACACACACACACACACACAGACGGCGGTCTCAGGGTTAATCTCAGCACACACAGAAAGCAAATGTGTATCAATGGCCAGCCTCCGTCTATCACTGTGGCTACAGGTTTTACTCCTAGAGCTCAGAGTCATATTGATATCGTGAAACACACTTGATAATGTTGAGCCTCTGAGATCTCAGTGATGGATCCAGACGAGCTCATGAGGTGCA
>JARQWZ010006415.1:20000-27500 GCA_033150135.1 Gobio occitaniae
CAGAACGCTGCTTTTATATTCCTCCTCCCACATATCACCCGCGCCTTTGTTCACTCACACAGGTGCGGCCAATCTCTCATCATCAACATGAGCCGTCTCGAGCTCATGCGCACTAGCCACCGGAACCGGACTCGGGGTTTCCGGAAAGACGTCCGGGGGAAAAAAAGGGCACAGCCGAAGAAACGTTCCGGGTCTTAGTCACTCCGTGACATCCCCCCCTACCAATGGGTTCTAGTCCCTAGAACCCCGGATCAGACGTCCACTCACCGTACCTCACCGGCGGTCGTCCCTGATTGTCGCGCTGTGAGCGTCGGGGCGGTGATGGTAAAGGTCCAGGGTCCGCTACGGGTTCTGGTTCCTCAGGAATCACTCCCCAGCCTATTCCTAAGGGTTCAGCCATCCCAAGGGGCATCGGGTCCGTCCTCACCGGTCCCGGATAATTGGGACAGGGCCGAAGCAAGTTACGATGCAACACTCTTTCGGGACCCAGCCTCCCCTCGGGTCGGAGGACATATACCGGCTGGTTTGGATCTTTTTGCCGGTCCACCACATAAGGCACAGCCTCCCACCGGTCGCTCAACTTCCCTTTCCCTTGACGTCGATTATCCCTCACCACTACTCGCTCTCCCGGCAACAACGGGGCCTCTTTAGCAGTGCGGTCGTACAATCTCTTACTCTTAGCTGCGGCCCTGCTTAGGTGTTCGCTGACTCTCTCGTAGGCAGCGTGTAGCTGTTGGTGATGCCGACTCACCCACTCAGTAGTGCTCGGGGTACCCGTTGTCGGTACGGTTCCCCAAAGGAGATCAACTGGCAACCTTACATGCCTCCCGAACATCAAGAAAGCGGGGGCGAAGCCTGTAATGCTGTGGATGCTGTTGTTGTACGCTTGTAATAGGGAAGGGAGGCGTTCAGCCCATGCGCTCTGTTGGTCTGCCTCCAGGGTCCCCAGCAAACCCAATAGGGTCTGGTTGAATCTCTCGCACCCCCCATTCCCCTGGGGGTGGTACGGGGTAGTGTGGGTCTTTCGGCACCCATACAGTTGGCACAATTCAGCAATCACCCGAGACTCAAAGTTTGGGCCCTGATCCGACAGGAGGACCTCTGGGCATCCGAAGTGTTGGAACACAGCTCTCCAGAGAGCTGTAGCTGTAGTAGTAGCCGTCTGGTCCGGAGTGGGAATAGCCCAAGAATACTTAGTAAATAAGTCTGTGACTACCAGGATGTTCTGAAATGGGTCAGCCGGCCGGCTCAACGTCAAGAAGTCTACCCCCACCATATGTAACGGTGCCCGTGGTCGTACTGGGACAAGGGGGGCTTTCACTTCCTTTCGGGCCTTAAACAGCAGGCAGCGGGGACAACCTCGGACAAACGCACCCACCGTTGCTCCCATCCTAGCCCAGAAGAAATGTCTCCTCAATAGGGACAAAGTCCTATCCTGGCCTTGATGGCCCATCCGGGTATGGTAGGCGTGGAGTAACGGCTGCACCTGCCCTGCCGGTACCACCACCTGGTACACTGGCTCACGGGTGACAGGATCCTGGAATGCCCGGCAGATCACACCCTCCTTTAGACAAAGCCTCTCCCACTGGCCACGGAGCAACCTCACCGTCTCCGTCTGTCTCGCAACATCCCTCAATAGGGAGCCCTTCTCCAGCCACTTCCGAACGACCATCAAATCAGCATCTCTCTCCTGCAGCTCCTTCCAACGCTTAGGGTCCCAGCCCCAACTCTCGGGAACATCGCTGTCCCCTGCTCCGGGGGCTTCCACTATTCCCACCAGGAATTCCTCTTGGTCCTCCCTCGGAGGGGCCTCGCCCAGGTTCTCCCCATGGTGCACCGGGAGCCTGGACAATACGTCCGCGTTAGCATGTTCTCGTCCTGGCCGATACCGGATCTGATAGTCGTAGTTAGCCAACTGAGCCACCCAGCGTTGCTCGACTGCGCCCAACTTTGCTGTATGCAAGTGTACCAAGGGATTATTATCTGTCACCACCTGTACCTTAGCTCCCCACAGGTAGTCCTTGAACTTTTCACTCATGGCCCACTTCATCGCCAGTAGCTCGATTTTGAAGGAACTATAATTGGAGTCGTTCCGTTCCGCCGAGTGGAGGCTCCGACTGGCATAGGCGATCACTCGTTCCTCGCCTTGTTGTCGTTGCGCCAGTACGGCACCCAACCCCAAGTTACTTGCGTCGGTGTACAGGACGAATGGGAGCGAGAAGTCGGCATATGCCAGTATTGGGGCCCGTAGCAGTTGTTGTTGGAGACTTCGGAAGGCTATTTCGCATGCGTCGCTCCAGGTCACCGAAGGGGAGCCACGACTACGCAACCGTGCCGTGCCCACAAGCAGTTGATTTAATGGCTTGGCTATCTTGGAGAAGTCTCGAATAAAGCGCCGATAATAGCCCACAAACCCCAGGAATGACCGCACCTGTCGAACCGTCTTCGGAGGCTCCCACTCTTGTACCGCCCTCACTTTCTCTGGATCGGGGGAGACTCCTGCCGCACTGACGCAATGGCCCAGGAACTTGACCTCCTGCCTAAACAGCTGGCACTTGTCCGGCCGCAACTTCAGCCCATATTTTTCCATCGCCTGGAACACTTGCTCCAGGTGGAGTAGATGGCTAGCAAAGTCTGGGGAGAAGACGATCACGTCGTCCAGATAGACCAACGTGGAGTCCACCAACTGACCTCCCAGACACCGCTGCATCAGCCTCTGGAAGGTAGCGGGGGCGTTGCAAAGGCCGAACGGCATCCGTTCCCACTCGAAGAGACCAAAGGGGGTCGTAAATGCGGTCTTCTCCCGATCCCCCTCCTCTACCTGGACCTGCCAGTACCCACTGGCAAGATCCAACGTGGAGTACCAGGCAGCTTTGGTTAAACTAGTCAACGAGTCTTCGATCCGGGGCAGGGGGAAGGCGTCTTTCTTGGTCACACTATTCAGTTTCCTGTAATCTACACAGAATCTCCACGCTCCGCTCTTCTTTTGGACCAGGACAATCGGAGCCGCCCAAGGGCTACTGCTCTCGCGAACGATGCCTCTCTCTATCATCCCCTGTAACAGGGTACGAACTTCGGAGTATAGGGTCGGTGGTACCGGTCGATAGCGCTCCCGGCTGGGTGCAGCGTCCCCCGTAGGGATCTGGTGCCTCACAATGCCCGTGCACCCATAGTCCTCTTCATGGGTGGAGAATATATGCCGCCATTTGTTCAACAAAGCTTGGAGCTGACGCTGTTGTTCCTCCTCTAGCCCCTCTCCCTGTAGAGCGTCGCCGGTCAGATGGTCAGGCACTTCAGCGCCGCCCAGACCCATTCGCTGGCCCTCAGGTGTAATAGCCACCTCCACGACTGCTGCATCCACTCGGCTGAAGCATACGTCTCGACTTTCCCGTACCTGTTGAGGCTCCACTGCCGTTACTCGAGCCAGTTGCTGATGTCGATAAAGACTGACGGGATAAGGACTGGTGTTCCGGACTTTGACAATTACTCTGCCTCGGCAGATGGCGGCGAGCCCTCGGGCGACTTCGACGGCCCGGCACGCCCCGTGTGGCTCCACAAGAACCCAGCCCTCCTGACGACTTGACCGTACTGGCAACCGAGCCCAGACGAAAGCCTCGCTCTTAGCTGGAACAGAAAAGGCATACCTGCAGGCCACTCGTCCGGTCTCCTCCCAGTCCCATTGTGCTCGAGCACCATAAATCCGTCGACAATCTGCGATTATACCTTCCCACTCCCTTGCTTCTTTTGATGGGAGCCTCGGAGCGGGCCGACTCCGGAACAACTCCTCCCAACACTCCGATATCACATTCATGCCCAGAAGAGCTCGGTGGGCACCCAGACACTGATCCCGGACAATGACAATGCCCTTCTGTTGGACTCCCACCCCTCTGATCTGGAAGTCCGCCACTACGTATCCGATATACGGGATGTCAAGTCCATTCGCCCCTCTAAGGGTGAGCCAGGGTGCTTCGGTTTCTGAGCTGCGACATTCGTGGAAGAGTTCTCGAGACAAGCTTTCTGCGAACAAGGTGACTTGTGAACCAGTATCAACCAGACACTGAAGTTTGGTGCCGTTAACTTGGATTTCAACCGTCGGACAGCGTCCAACTAACTGGTCCTTAGGAACGGGCAAGGAAGGGGGGTCAATCGTGGGGGTCCCGACCACTTGACCCACAGTGGCCGGTAACCTTAAAAACCCCCTTGTGACCCACGCCGCGAACCACACTGGCGACTCATATGTCCCGCCTCCCCACAGTGATTACAGATTGGCCGTCCTTGCTCGTCCCACTGGAACCGAGCTGGGCCTGGTCTTCCCGGTCGGCGTCCCATCTCCCGACTTCCCTCGGAATAAGACCGCTCCCGCAACAAAGGCACCCCACCAGGACGACCCCGTTGGAGCTCGCCGATCAAGGTCTTAGACAGTTCGGCCATCTGTTCCTTAACATCTTTCATGAGCTCTGCTCGTAGCTCTTGCTTCCACTCGTCCACAGTCGGAGCAGGGAGGGGACGGACCCCGCTCGCGGCCATGCAAGCGGGCGGATCAGGAGTCTCGGCGTGATCAGCTTCTTGGGCCAGAGCCTCACGGCGGAGGGCTTCAAAAGTCAACGTGGGGTCTTGGCGAAGCTGTAACCGCAAACTCTGACGGATCGGCCCGTCACGAAGCCCCAACAGGAATTGGTCTCGTAATAAGGTATCTTCTTCTCCCAAGCCATGATCCGCTCGTTCCTTCAGGCGAGTATACTGCTCTCGGAGACGCAAGGAATAAGCACGAAGGTTCTGTCGGGGGCCTTGTCGGAAATTGAAGAACTGGGCGCGGAGCGCCGCAACTGGAGTGGTGTCCCCATATAATTCAGTAAGGAAATCATAAACTGTCTTGGCAGTGGCTCTGACAGCTCTGGGTGCGGCCTGGACCTCCCTCTTGGCTTCCCCCTCGAGGGACCCCAGTACAAACTGCAGTTTCTGTGGCTCACTCAGCCCTTGTAACCCAGCCAAGTATTCGGTCCGAGTCTTCCACTCGTATAAGTTCAATTCCGAGCCAGGCCCCCCGAATCGCTGCGCCCACGGTGCTCCCATGAAAACGGGCATAACTTGGGGTCTAGCGGCAAGTCCCTCTTCCTCCGCCATCTCTTAGCTACGGGTGCTCAACGCGGAAAGGCAATCCTGCCGACTACGCCAGATGTCACAGGTCGGGGGTACGGTGGCACCACGCCGACCGACCTCCCCGTTACCCCTTGGCAGTGCCCTTCCGAGGAGCTACCCCACAGCCCAGAGACGACAGACGATAGAGTAACAATTTAAAAGACTTTATTATTTAAAAGATTCTATAATTGGGAGCTGCTCCCAACGTGGACAGATGGTAAGTATCCGGACGCCCGGGTCAGGTCCGATGGTGGGTGAGTATGGCACTGTTGGGGAGAGGCTCTCGAACCCAGTGGCACAGGTCCTTACCCCAGGTGGCCGTTCAGCTGGGGTGACTCAGCAATGGGCGTTCGGCTGTGGTGGCTCAGTCTAGATATCAATGCAACAGCATGAAGAGGAGAGACATTCAGAATGTTCAGTGTAGCTTCAAAGAAGAGTACTCACAATGGGCGTTCGGCTGTGGTGGCTCAGCAGAGAAGACAACACTTTAGACTGTAGTGGCTCAGCATAGGAGACTGCGCTTTAGATGGTGGTGGCTCAGTATAGAAGACAACACTTTAGACTGTAGTGGCTCAGCATAGGAGACTGCGCTTTAGATAGTGATGGCTCAGTATAGATATCAATGCGACAGCATGAAGAGGAGAGACATTCAGAATGTTCAGTGTAACTTCAAAGAAGAGTACTCACAATGGGCGTTCGGCTGTGGTGGCTCAGTATAGAAGACAACACTTTAGACTGTCGTGGCTCAGCATAGGAGACTGCGCTTTAGATAGTGATGGCTCAGTATAGATATCAATGCGACAGCATGGAGAGGGGAGACATTCAGAATGTTCAGTATAACTTCAAAGAAGAGTACTCACAATGGCGTTCGGCTGTGGTGGCTCAGTATAGAAGACGACACTTTAGATGGGTGTGACTCAGTATAGATATCAATGCAACAGCATGAAGAGGAGAGACATTCAGAATGTTCAGTGTAGCTTCAAAGAAGAGTACTCACAATGGGCGTTCGGCTGTGGTGGCTCAGCAGAGAAGACAACACTTTAGACTGTAGTGGCTCAGCATAGGAGACTGCGCTTTAGATAGTGATGGCTCAGTATAGATATCAATGCGACAGCATGAAGAGGAGAGACATTCAGAATGTTCAGTGTAACTTCAAAGAAGAGTACTCACAATGGGCGTTCGGCTGTGGTGGCTCAGTATAGAAGACAACACTTTAGACTGTCGTGGCTCAGCATAGGAGACTGCGCTTTAGATAGTGATGGCTCAGTATAGATATCAATGCGACAGCATGGAGAGGGGAGACATTCAGAATGTTCAGTATAACTTCAAAGAAGAGTACTCACAATGGCGTTCGGCTGTGGTGGCTCAGTATAGAAGACGACACTTTAGACTGTGGTTGTGACTCAGTATAGATATCAATGCAACAGCATGAAGAGGAGAGACATTCAGAATGTTCAGTGTAGCTTCAAAGAAGAGTACTCACAATGGGCGTTCGGCTGTGGTGGCTCAGCAGAGAAGACAACACTTTAGACTGTAGTGGCTCAGCATAGGAGACTGCGCTTTAGATAGTGATGGCTCAGTATAGATATCAATGCGACAGCATGAAGAGGAGTGACATTCAGAATGTTCAGTGTAACTTCAAAGAAGAGTACTCACAATGGGCGTTCGGCTGTGGTGGCTCAGTATAGAAGACAACACTTTAGACTGTCGTGGCTCAGCATAGGAGACTGCGCTTTAGATAGTGATGGCTCAGTATAGATATCAATGCGACAGCATGGAGAGGGGAGACATTCAGAATGTTCAGTATAACTTCAAAGAAGAGTACTCACAATGGCGTTCGGCTGTGGTGGCTCAGTATAGAAGACAACACTTTAGACTGTCGTGGCTCAGCATAGGAGACTGCGCTTTAGATAGTGATGGCTCAGTATAGATATCAATGCGACAGCATGGAGAGGGGAGACATTCAGAATGTTCAGTATAACTTCAAAGAAGAGTACTCACAATGGCGTTCGGCTGTGGTGGCTCAGTATAGAAGACGACACTTTAGACTGTGGTTGCATTCAACTCAGACGCTTGGATCCTCCGCCCATCGACACGTTGTTGTTGCGGTTCTTTTCCTCGCTGCAAGCATTGTACTCTACCCCACACGTGCAATCACCGCAATCTCACTCTCATCAATCGTGCGAAGTTCAGCAAACACCAGTATCACTCCAATTTCCCCAAAACTAGAACGCTGCTCAAATCCAACGAGGTATTTCCGTGCCGGTCGATGGCGGACATCTAGTGAAACAACACAGCTTTATTCCGGATAACAGTCAAAGATGCTCCCCTACTGTCGTCTTGTTTCTCACAACGCCAAGT
>JARQWZ010006415.1:32500-53829 GCA_033150135.1 Gobio occitaniae
CGATTGTGTACGTCGGCGAGAGTGTGCGTCGGCGAGAGTGTGCGTCGGCGAGTGTGTGCGTCGGTGAATGTGTGCGTCGGCGATTGTGTGCGTCGGCGAGAGTGTGCGTCGGCGAGAGTGAGTGTCGGCGAGTGTGTGCGTCGGCGAGTGTGTGCGTCGGCGAGAGTGTGCGTCGGCGAGTGTGTGCGTCGGCGAGAGTGTGCGTCGGCGAGTGTGTGCGTCGGCGAGTGTGTGCGTCGGCGAGAGTGTGCGTCGGCGAGAGTGTGCGTCGGCGAGAGTGTGCGTCGGCGAGTGTGTGCGTCGGCGAGTGTGTACGTCGGCGAGTGTGAGTGTCGGCGAGTGTGTGCGTCGGTGAGAGTGTGCGTCGGCGAGTGTGTGCGTTGGCGAGAGTGTGCGTCGGCTAGTGTGTGTGTCGGCGAGTGTGAGTGTCGGCGAGTGTGAGTGTCGGCGAGTGTGTGCGTCGGCGAGAGTGTGCGTCGGCGAGTGTGTGCGTCGGCGAGTGTGTGCGTCGGTGAGTGTGTGCGTCGCGATTGTGTACGTCGGCGAGAGTGTGCGTCGGCGAGTGTGTGCGTCGGCGAGAGTGAGTGTCGGCGAGAGTGTGCATCGGCGAGAGTGAGTGTCGGCGAGAGTGTACGTCGGCGAGAGTGAGTGTCGGCGAGTGTGTGTGTCGGCGAGAGTGTGCGTCGGCGAGAGTGAGTGTCGGCGAGTTTGTGCGTCAGCGAGAGTGTGTGTCAGTTAGTGATTGTGTGTGTGTGTGTGCGTGTGTGTGTGCATTAATATGATATTCATATATAAGCATGGACTCAACCCCCATAACATTCTCTCTCATGGTTGAGTGTGTTTGCTGTACTGACATGTGTTGTGTGATGCTGAGCTCTAGTGTGTATCTCCTTGACTCCGGTGTGTGTGTACGTGGTTTGAGCGGGTCAGTATGATGGTGATCCTGCTGAACTGTGTGACGTTGGGAATGTACCAGCCCTGCGAGAACATCGACTGCTCCTCTGACCGCTGCCAGATCCTGCAGGTCAGTCACGATCCGGATCTGTTAATGAGCCGCTCGCTCGTCTAATCGCTCGTCTCCTGAGGTTTTAGAACATTAACCAACACATTACACACACATATTCAAACACACACTCCGGTGATTCATCATCAGAGCTCCGTGTTAATTAGCTGATCATTAAACTCTGCTGATGTCACTTGATTTAATTACAGCTGGTTCTCTCTCCGGTCAGCTTTATTTCTACAACACACACTGTTTCAGTCATAAACCGGAAGGAATCATGCAAACTTCGTCATAAATGAGACGGTTTCTATTCCAGCTCATTGTTCAGTTGTTGTTGTTCCTGATGGTGATTATTTCTGAATGTGGAGTGTGTTTTAAACCCCAGGCCTTTGACGCCTTCATCTACATCTTCTTTGCGCTGGAGATGGTGGTGAAGATGCTGGCTCTGGGGATCTTCGGCCGGCGCTGCTATCTGGGCGACACCTGGAACAGACTGGACTTCTTCATCGTGATGGCCGGGTGAGACACTGAGAAGCACACACACATCCTGAACACCTGAGCTGAGGAAGTCTGATGATGTGGGTTTGTCTCAGCTCAGGAGTGATTCATGATGCTGAGACTCTCATACACTGTAAAAGGGAAAATATAATATATATCAGGCATAACATTATGACCGGTGAATAACACTGATCTCTGTTAGTGGGTGGAGTATATTAGGCAGCAAGTGAACATTTTGTCCTCAGAGTTGATGTGTTAGAAGCAGGAAAAATGGGCAAGCGTAAGGATTTGAGCGAGTTTGACAAGGGCCAGATTGTGACGGCTAGAGGACTGGGTCAGAGCATCTCCAAAACTGCAGCTCTTGTGGGGTGTTCCCGGTCTGCAGTGGTCAGTCTCTATCAGAAGTGCTCAGAGGAAGAACCAATGGAGAACCGGCCACAGGGTCATGAAGGACCAATGGAGAACCGGCCACAGGGTCATGGAGGACCAGTGGAGAACCGGCCACAGGGTCATGGAGGACCAGTGGAGAACCGGCCACAGGGTCATGAAGGACCAGTGGAGAACCGGCCACAGGGTCATGAAGAACCAGTGGAGAACCGGCCACAGGGTCATGGAGGACCAGTGGAGAACCGGCCACAGGGTCATGGAGGACCAGTGGAGAACCGGCCACAGGGTCATGAAGGACCAGTGGAGAACCGGCCACAGGGTCATGAAGGACCAGTGGAGAACCGGCCACAGGGTCATGGAGGACCAGTGGAGAACCGGCCACAGGGTCATGGAGGACCAGTGGAGAACCGGCCACAGGGTCATGGAGGACCAGTGGAGAACCGGCCACAGGGTCATGAAGGACCAGTGGAGAACCGGCCACAGGGTCATGAAGGACCAGTGGAGAACCGGCCACAGGGTCATGAAGGACCAGTGGAGAACCGGCCACAGGGTCATGAAGGACCAGTGGAGAACCGGCCACAGGGTCATGAAGGACCAGTGGAGAACCGGCCACAGGGTCATGAAGGACCAGTGGAGAACCGGCCACAGGGTCATGGAGGACCAGTGGAGAACCGGCCACAGGGTCATGAAGGACCAGTGGAGAACCGGCCACAGGGTCATGAAGGACCAGTGGAGAACCGGCCACAGGGTCATGAAGGACCAGTGGAGAACCGGCCACAGGGTCATGGAGGACCAGTGGAGAACCGGCCACAGGGTCATGGAGGACCAGTGGAGAACCGGCCACAGGGTCATGAAGGACCAGTGGAGAACCGGCCACAGGGTCATGGAGGACCAGTGGAGAACCGGCCACAGGGTCATGGAGGACCAGTGGAGAACCGGCCACAGGGTCATGAAGGACCAGTGGAGAACCGGCCACAGGGTCATGGGCGGCCGAGGCTCATTGATGCCCGTGGGGAGCGAAGGCTGTGCGTGGCTTACCTGGGGAACACATGGCACCAGGTGCACTATGGGAAGAAGGCGTGGCGGTGGAGGCAGTGATGCTTTGGGCAATGTTCTGCTGGGAAACCTTGGGTCCTCCATCATGTGACTTTGACACGTCTCACCTACCTAAGCATTGCTGAGCCCATGTCCAGCCTCTCATGGAAACGGTTTTCTCTGTGGCTGTGGCTCTTTCAGCAGATAATGCGCCGCCACAAAGCACAAATGCTCCAGGAATGCTTTGAGGAGCACAACAACGAGTTTGAGGCGTTGACTCGGCCTCCAAATTCCCCAGATCTCAATCCAATCGAGCATCTGTGGGATGAGCTGAACAAACAAGTCCGATCCATGGAGGCTCCACCTCACAACTTACAGGACTTTAAGGATCAGCTGCTAACATCTTGGTGCCAGATCCCACAGCTCACCTTCAGGGGTCTAGAGGAGTCCATGCCTTGATGGGTCAGCAAAAGGGGGACCAACACAATATTAGGTCATAATGTTATGCCTAATCGGTGTATATGTATTATTTTGAGTTTTTCTTGCTTCCAAATGTTGAGAGAATTTAAATTCTGTCAATTCAAATACACTGGGCAAATCAATTACACGGTAAATTAAGTTTAGTTTACTCTGAGCCTCTTTGGGTCACACTTTGTACCTCTGTGGCCTTTTTTTCAGGAAAATTCAGCTCTGATCTCAGGAATAAATGACACTTGACTGTATATTCACACAGAGAACAGCTGATCTACACTGGAGGAATATCTCACAGTTTACTGGAGTTATGATCAGATAAACACAGCCTTGATGAGTGTAAGAGACTCTTTCGGAAACTTCTTTTGTCATGATTTTGTTTGTTTGCCGTTGGAGGTTGGCTGACTTCTGTTACACTGACGTGTGTGTGTGTTGTGTACAGTCGGATCAGTCTGTAAATCAATGTGTGAAGGCAGGACAGATGGAGATCTTTAATAAACGCATGTACGTGAATATGTTGAGCACAGGATCAGATGCCAGAGATCATCACACCAGCTGTGTGTGTTTGAGAAGCTCTGCTGGAGATTCAAGACTGTGTTAGATGCATGAAATGTGTGTTTTGAACGTGTGTGTGTGTGTGTGTGTGTGTTTTCAGGGTGGTGGAGTATTCGCTGGACCTGCAGAACATCAACCTGACGGCCATCCGGACGGTGCGAGTCCTGCGTCCGCTCAAAGCCATCAACAGAGTCCCCAGTGAGTCCTCAGAGGATGAGACAGTCCGTTGTTTTCATATACAGCTGGTCATAAATACTCTCACCTAACCTCAACTTTCTGCATTTAACAATTTAAAAATACAAATGAGGAATGTTTTGGGAGATTTTGTCCATGTTCTGTCAAGGTTCTCTCAACGTTATGAACAAAGGCTCTTCCGGTAACGTTAATAAAATGTTCATTCAGAGTTATCTGGTGTTTAATAACGTTCTCTAACCGTTAGCACAGAAACATTATTTATCAATTATTAACGTTCATGGAACTTTTTTAAATGTTACGTAGGAGGGACGTTCTCACGACCTTGTGTTCCCTAAAAGTGCTCTAAAGGTGACGAAAAAACCTGAATCTTTATAGAACATTAGGGACGTTCCTAAAATGTCCTCTTTTGGTTATGAAGTGCGGAAGTTCAGGGTTCCTGATGTGACTTTTTATGGGATTATTCTCTGGTCACCAAGCGGCTCCTCTCTGTTTCTCCTGAAGCCGATACGGAAGTGACTTAAACTGCAGTTCATGGACTGGCCACACGTGATGGGAATAACGGCGTTATAGATAAACTACGGAATTATTTTTTTCAGTAACGTGTAATCAAACGAATGACTGTTTCTCCCGTTACAACGGTCAAAAATTCATTTTTTCACCTCACAAACATTGCAAAACTACGCCCCATTCTATCAGTTTCTGTTGCGGAAAAATTGATTAATACTTTCGTATTTTCTCGCATTGATTATTGCAATGCTCTTCTGGCTGGGGTCTCTAAAACTACCTTAAATAAATTACAGTCAGTGCAAAATTCGGCCGCTAGAATTCTCACACGCACCAGGACTAGCGAACACATCACTCCAGTTTTAGAGTCGCTGCACTGGCTTCCTGTAAGGTTTCGGATTGATTTTAAAATTCTAATGCTGACTTACAAGGCCCTTCACGGCTTGGCGCCTTGATACTTATCCGAACTTTTAACTGTTTACACGCCTAGCCGTAATCTCCGCTCCTCTGATGCGGGCCTTTTAGTGGTTCCTTCTCCGGGCCTTCTCCACTTGTGCACCTAAACTCTGGAATTCTCTTCTGATGTTGATCAGACAGGCGGATTCTCTTACTGTTTTTAAATCTGCTCTTAAGACACATTTTTTCAGAATGGCTTTTATATGATTTTTATTCTTGACATTTTTGTTTTGTTTTTGTTTTTTGTGTGTTATATGTATCTTGTGCTTTTTATCTGTCTATGCTTGTAAAGCGCTTTGAGATTCTCTTTTTAAAGGCGCTATATAAAATAAAGATTATTATTATTATATTATTATTACAACGCCGTTAGCGTTACTGAGGAAAAAACGCGGCGTTACTATAATTGAGCTCACTGAAGCAGTTTTCATCCGAACAGGCTCTCTGTCAGTCGGACCTGCAACGCTTTTCTTTCTCTGGTTGGTTGTTGGTGTGTGTGTGTGTGTGTGTGTGTGTGTGTGTGTGTGTGTGTGTGCGGGCGTGCATGCCATGCGAGTTGGGGGGGTGGTTGGGGCGGTACATATAACTGATGATGATTGGTGGTTGGGAGACAAGTTTGCGGTTGATAGGTTGAGTTCACACACACACACACACACACACACACACACACACACACACACACACACACACACACACACACACACACACACACACACACACACACACACACACACACACACACACACACACTGCCCCTGCCCCTAAACCTAGCCCTAACACACACATGTTTGTTTTTGTGAAATGTGAGGACATTCCATAGGCGTAATGGTTTTTATACCGTACAAACCGTATTTTCTATCCCCTTACACTGACCCTAAACCTACCCCTCACACACACACACACACACACACACACACACACACACACACACACACACACACACACACACACACACACACACACACACACTGCCCCTGCCCCTAAACCTAGCCCTCACACACACACACACACACACACACACTGCCCCTGCCCCTAAACCTAGCCCTCACACACACACACACACACACACACACACACACTGCCCCTGCCCCTAAACCTAGCCATCACAGGAGACTGTGCAGTTCACTTTCTGTGAAAAAAACCTCATTCTGTGTGATTTATAAGCATTTTGAAAAGTGAGGACATGGGGAACGTCCTCATATTTCACCCTCTTTTTGTAATACCCATGTCATTATACACATTTGTGTCCTGATATTTCACGAAAACATGCCCACACACACACACACACACACACACACACACCTATGACACACACGCATATGCACAGTCACATACACCAAGTCCTACGACTTCAAAGGTAGCTTTCGCAAACTGGAAGTATAAGCGCTACTTTTCCCTCGTTGAGGTGAAAGGTCAGAATGTTTATGTAACGTGCAACTTATGCCCAGGAGGAAAGAGTCTCTCCACGTCTGTGGCCAGTAATTCTAATCTAATGAAGCCTCACATCATCACAGACACAACATCAGTGGCTAAAAGCCCAGGAGATAACGTGAGCTCCACTACCAAAGGAGTAGTACTGATAATATTTACACAATATTTACACTATAGTAGGCCTACTGATGATATTTACAGTAATGTATTGAATTTGATTGGTGTCTCTCACATTGTCCCACAGCAGCATTACAATAGTGTACATTAATGTACAATGTTTTATAACAATAATTTATTCTATTTAGTGTCCAATTCATTCATTTAACATATTTAATATTGGAGGCATCCAAGTTTTGAAAAAAAAAAGTAACTCAGTATTTACTTTCCCTGGTAATTGGTTACTTTTATAATGATGTAACTCAGCTTCTAACTCTAACTTACTATTTGTAAGAAGTAACTATAACTAATTACTTTTTTAAAGTAACGTGCCCAACACTACTGGCCACTAGAGAGCGGCTCCAGAAGGAGCAGAATCTCATTGAGCTCATGTTAAAATGGCCAACTTTACAGCAGAAGAACACATGTTTACAGTCTGAGACAAACTGAGCTTTTGGTCTGTATGGCTAATGTTGCCCTTCATGACGACTGTGAGGGGGGAATGTTTTTAGAACTCATTCGTTTACATTATATAATAATAATAATAATAATAATAATAATAATTTGTTACATTTATATTGCGCTTTTCTAGGCACTCAAAACGCTTTACACATAGAAGGGGGAATCTCCTCAACCACCATTATACAGGGAGTGCAGAATTATTAGGCACGTTGATTTTCTGATCATATTTTTTTTCCAGGCACATTTGACCAATTCCAAACCACAGTAATCCTAATAACTACTATTGATTTAGTATTTAATAATGTATAAGTGATATATAATTGTTCATGAAGGCTGGAAATGAAAATCACCTTATATTCAGGTGTGCAGAATTATTAGGCATGTTTTCTTTTACAGATAAATTGAGCCAAAAAAGAGATTTAACTCAGACTGAAAAGTCAAAAAGTATTAAATGCCCATGAGAAGGATGCAATACTAATGCAATACTAGACATTGCAGTTAAGGCGTGACCATTGGACAGTGAAATGCTCGTTGGGTCAGCAGGATCTGACAAAAACATGTGGCGGAGAAAAGACACCTGTTAACTGCAAAAGAATGAAGAATTAAGGTGAAGAATTAAGGGTGAAACCATCAGGAACCCTTTAGTCTCCAGCGCCACCATTTTCCAGAGCTGAACCGACCTGGAGTCTCCAGAAGTGAAGGTGTCAGGATCTCAGAGACTTCAGTTAGGTAAAGAATCCTAAAAAATGACCCCCACTAGATAAGAATCACAAGCTGAAGTGTTGTAAAATACATGAAGAAGGTTTTTTTATAGGCTTTATGGACAGATAGGTTGAGAATGACTCTTGAAGGACCAGCACCACATCCTCTAGTACCACTGTTTGAAGAATTCATCTTCCAGAATCTGGCAGTACGTTTTGGGAGTTCATTTTAGTCCATCCTGAAGTCCGTTTTGCAGAGATGGACTAAAAATGAACTCCCAAAACGTACTGCCAGATTCTGGAAGATGAATTCTGTTAGTCATCACATCACCTCAGCTCCGCCCACGTCCCGCCTCTTTGCCCAGTGTCAGTTATCCAGGAGATGACAAGATGGCGGCGGCCAGCTCGACCCTATTTTACGCTTCAAAACTCTCTTCAGATCCTACGGGTGACGTCACGGACACTACGCCCATATTTTTACAATCTATGATGGTTTCATGGCAACATTACAAAGAGGACATTTGGGACATTCAGAGCGTTCCCATACGGTTCCCTGGGACAGGACGTTTCCTTCGGGACTGCTCTTGTTCAGTGCTCAGTCTCTACTCTACATTCCCATCACGTTTGCAGGAGCTTTAGGGGACCAACCTAGAATTATATTTTTGGTCGTGTTTCACATCACGTTTACTGAATGTGTTCAGAACATGAGTGTGTGAATCAGTGTACACTGGGCTGCTTTACTAATGAGGGTCAGTAAACACAGGATCTGCACAGAAGTTGCTTCTCAAAGATGGATCAATACCAACTGTTTGTCCAACTTCATATCCAGAAATATAACGTTTTTGTGAATGAGCTGGTTAGGACGCTGATGACTAATGTGCCTAAAGTTAGCATTGCCTCTGACTGTATTCACAGAGATCAGATCTGTCATTAGTTTTATTTTTAAAAAGTAATAAAAGTGCGCTTCTGAATAGAGACAGAGTGCATTTAGGCCACGCCCACACCGGGGGGTGGGGGAGGGGGCAATCCAACGCTCTCCATTGACTTTATATTGCGTGAAGCATCTCCTTGTCATTTATGACTTATAACAAAAAACAGAACCATGTCTAAAAGCTGATATGTGACAAAGTGTACAAAAAACAAGCTAAACAACACAGAAATAAGTTTTTATAAGCTGTCGACCCAAAAAAAACGAGCGTTTAAGGAGACAAAAGTGGATGAAGGCAATAAGACGTGAAGCTTCAGCAGAAGAATGGGATCCTGACACTCAGTATGCCTATGTGTGCAGTAAACACTGTCACTGTTAAATCAAATCTCCAAATGTCAGGTTTATATATGATATTTCCTGTCTCTGATGACGTTCAGTGTGTGTGGTTATCAGTGTAATATAACATGTCTCGCTCTGTCTCAATTGCCTGTATCCACTTTTTTGTCCTTAAACGCTCGTTTTTGGTTCTGTGTTGTTTAGCTTGTTTGCTGTGCACTTTGTCACATATCAGCTTTTAGACATTGTTCTGTTTTTTGTTATAAGTCATAAATGACGAGGAGGCGCTTCAAGCAATACAAAGTCAATGGAGAGCGTTGGATTGTTTTCTGGTGATATTGAGAATTATGTCAGAGTGTTATTGTGTCTTGCTTATGGTGGTGTGTGTGTGTGTGTGTGTGTGTGTGTGTGTCAGGCATGAGGATCCTGGTGAACCTGCTGTTGGACACACTGCCGATGCTGGGGAACGTGTTGCTGCTCTGCTTCTTCGTCTTCTTCATCTTCGGCATCATCGGCGTTCAGCTGTGGGCGGGGCTTCTGCGGAACCGCTGCTACCCGGAGGAGAACTTCACCCTGTGAGTCCGAACTCTGACCTGCTATAAGTGCCCTATTATGCCTGTTCAGATGTGACCTTTCATGCCGTGTGTAATAAAGCTGTTTGTGAACGGAAAAGCTCTGCAAAGTTTCAAAGATCAAAGATAAATGGAGTTATTGTGCGATTCTGAGTCATCAGTAATTCAGTCTCACGTCCTGCTGAACCTGCGCAGGTCTGTGACTAATTTGCATAATGCCCGTCTCTGGTCTTGATAGGCTGAACAGCGTCTCTTTGCCCCGCCCTCACACATTGTAGTTAATTTGCATAATGCCCGTCTCTGGTCTTGATAGGCTGAACAGCGTCTCTTTGCCCCGCCCTCACACATTGTAGTTAATTTGCATAATGCTTGTCTCTGGTCTTGATAGGCTGAACAGCGTCTCTTTGCCCCGTCCTCACACATTGTAGTTAATTTGCATAATGCCCGTCTCTGGTCTTGATAGGCTGAACAGCGTCTCTTTGCCCCGCCCTCACACATTGTAGTTATTTTGCATAATGCTCGTCTCTGGTCCTGATTGGCTGAACAGCATCTCTTTGCCCCGCCCTCACACATTGTAGTTAATTTGCATAATGCCCGTCTCTGGTCTTGATAGGCTGAACAGCATCTCTTTGCCCCGCCCTCACACATTGTAGTTAATTTGCATAATGCCCGTCTCTGGTCTTGATAGGCTGAACAGCGTCTCTTTGCCCCGCCCTCACACATTGTAGTTAATTTGCATAATGCTTGTCTCTGGTCTTGATAGGCTGAACAGCGTCTCTTTGCCCCGTCCTCACACATTGTAGTTAATTTGCATAATGCCCGTCTCTGGTCTTGATAGGCTGAACAGCGTCTCTTTGCCCCGCCCTCACACATTGTAGTTATTTTGCATAATGCTCGTCTCTGGTCCTGATTGGTTGAACAGTGACTCTTTGCCCCGCCTCACAAATTGTAGTTAATTTGCATAATGCTCATTTCTGGTCCTGATTGGTTGAACAGTGACTCTTTGCCCCGCCCTCACATATTGTAGTTAATTTGCATAATGCTCGTCTCTGGTCCTGATTGGTTGAACAGCGACTCTTTACCCCGCCTCACATATTGTAGTTAATTTGCATAATGCTAATTTCTGGTCCTGATTGGTTGAACAGCGACTCTTTGCCCCGCCTCACACATTGTAGTTAATTTGCATAATGCTTGTCTCTGGTCCTGATTGGCTGAACAGCATCTTTTTGCCCCGCCTTCAGACGCTGACGCTGTAGTTAATTTGCATAATGCCCACCTCTGGTCCTGATTGGTTGAACAGTGTCTCTTTAACCCGCCCTCACACATTGTAGTTAATTTGCATAATGCTCGTCTCTGGTCGTGATTGGCGAAACAGCATCTCTTAGCCCCACCCTCACACATTGTAGTTATTTTGCATAATGCCTGCCTCTGGTTGTGAGTGGTTCAACAGCATCTCTTAGCCCCGCCCTCAGTCACTGTATTTAATGCCCGCCTCTGGTCCTAATTGGCTGAACAGCGTCTCTTTGCCCCGCCCTCACTCACTGTACTTAATTTGCATAATGCCCTCCTCTGATCCTGATTGGTTGAACAGCGTCTCTTAGCCCCGCCCTCACACATTGTTGTTAATTTGCATAATGCATACGTCTGGTCCTGATTGGTTGAACAGCGTCTCTTTGCCCCGCCCTAACACACTGAAGTTAATTTGCATAATGCCCGCCTCTGGTCCTGATTGGTTGAACAGCGTCTCTTTGCCCCACCCTCACACACTGAAGTAAATTTGCATAATGCCCTCCTCTGGTCCTGATTGGCTGAACAGCGTCTCTTAGCCCCACCCTCACTCACTGTAGTTAATGCCCTCCTCCGGTCCTGATTGGCTGAACAGCGTCTCTTAGCCCCACCCTCACTCACTGTAGTTAATGCCCTCCTCTGGTCCTGATTGGCTAAGCAGCCTCTCTTAGCCCCGCCCTCACTCACTGTAGTTAATGCCCTCCTCTGGTCCTGATTGGCTAAGCAGCCTCTCTTAGCCCCGCCCTCACTCACTGTAGTTAATGCCCTCCTCTGGTCCTGATTGGCTGAGCAGCGTCTCTTAGCCCCGCCCTCACTCACTGTAGTTAATGCCCTCCTCCGGTCCTGATTGGCTGAACAGCGTCTCTTAGCCCCGCCCTCACTCACTGTAGTTAATGCCCTCCTCTGGTCCTGATTGGCTAAGCAGCCTCTCTTAGCCCCGCCCTCACTCACTGTAGTTAATGCCCTCCTCTGCTCCTGATTGGCTAAGCAGCCTCTCTTAGCCCCGCCCTCACTCACTGTAGTTAATGCCCTCCTCCGGTCCTGATTGGCTGAGCAGCCTCTCTTAGCCCCGCCCTCACTCACTGTAGTTAATGCCCTCCTCTGGTCCTGATTGGCTGAGCAGCCTCTCTTAGCCCCGCCCTCACTCACTGTAGTCGTCTCTGAGACTGTAGAGTTTGGTTGGTGTTGGTCATGTTGGTCTGTTTTCTGCTGAGATTGAGACGGTCAAACCCTCGCCATCGTTAATGTTCGTAGAGCTGAGATTCAGATATGATAATGAGCGCTTGCTTTCTGACCAATCACAGGAGAGCAGCTCTCAGCGAGGCGGAGCTTAGAGAGACTGAATCTTTGATGGAAGCGTTTCAGACACTGAGAGAGAAGAGCTGTGGAGATTATGAGAGAATTAAAGTGTTTTTCTGATCTCAGATGCATGACAACCTGTTGTAGGAGACGCCAGACGACATTAGGAGCCTAAAATAGCACAATAGGGCACTTTAACCAGTGCTGGTTTTCATCCTCCTGATCGTGGTCTGGTTCTTCTTTTTGGTTTCTGATGGGATGTGAGTTTCTATTCTGGTTGACATTCCCATTGCTGAAGGCTCTCCTGGGGTTTGAGGGTCGTGCGGCTCTTGTCCAGCGTAAACTCAGAGCCTTTATTGAGCCTCACGCGGGTTGAAGACGTCTGTGAAGCTGTCGTGATGATCCCTCATTAGAGCGCACTGCAGATCCCTCACTGAAGCGCACTTCAGTGAACACAAGTCATTATTAATGATTGAGAATCACTATCATATGCAGTTTAACTGTCATCTTTCTGTGTCTCTAGAATCAGTGGGTTAAAAATATTCAGAAATCATTTCTCACACACCGGTTTAAATCCTCTGTGATGGAATGGAAGCAGCGGCTGATCTTTTCTTCTGTATTTTGATGTACATTGAAGTGTAATCGATTACCGCAAAAGAAAAAAAGTGTGGGGCGGGGCTTGATTGGATGGGGGCGGGACTTGTACTCAATTATAATAAAGGGGCGGGGCTTATCAGAATAAATTATTGGTCATATCGTTTCACTGGAGGATCGGCATGACGTTTTGACTAAACGTGTTAATTTATTTGTATTTGACCAGTATTTGACACATATTCAATAAAGTATCAGGGTTATAATAGTTCACTAAAACCATTAAAAAATAATCTTCATTACCTGAAATTAAGTAAATGTCAACTGAAAAAAATAAATAAAAAAAAACTTATTTGAAGCTTTAGCTTAACCTGATATGGCCTACTGACTAAAACAGAAATACAGAGTTCAGAAATACAGATGTTTTTAAAAAAGTGAATTGAGCTCTTTTGTGTATTTTTAATGCCAAAAACAAAATGATGTCAAAATGTCAGTTCAAGTGACAGTCGGTTATGTAATGCTTAAATGTTTAAAGGGTTAGTTCACCCAAAAATGTAAATTGTGTCATTAATGACTGAGCCTCATGTGGTTGGACACCCGTCAGACCTCCGTTCATCTTCAGACACAAATGAAGATATTTTAGTGTAAAGCTGATGCTCTGAAAGGCCTCCATTGGCTCAACTTTACACTCTCAAGACCCTTAAACGACACTAAAGACTAAAGTTACAAAGTCCATCTCACTACAGCGGCTCTACAATAACTTTATGAAGCGACCAGAATAGTTTTTGTGCGCAAAAAAACATCATTCGACTCACTGATTCATAACGCTTTGAAGCTTCATTGGGCCGTGTTTTGAAATCGTCATCACTATATAAGTCGTTATTTAGGGTTTTTTTGCGCACAGAAACTATTCTCGTCTTCATAAAGTTATTGTAGAGCCGCTGTAGTGAGATGGACTTTGTAACTTTAGTCTTTAGTGTCTTTTAAGGGTCTTGAGAGTGTAAAGTTGAGCCAATGGAGGCCTTTCAGAGCATCAGATTTACACTAAAATATCTTCATTTGTGTCTGAAGATGAACGGAGGTCTGACGGGTGTCCAACCACATGAGGCTCAGTCATTAATGACACAATTTACATTTTTGGGTGAACTAACCCTTCAATGTATTACAATTTAACTAAACTCATTAGATTTTAGGAGACTAAAACTAGACTAAAACTAAAAACAATTCAGGCGACTAAAATATGACTAAAACTAAATCAAAATTTGCTGTCAAAATTAACAGTGCTAATAACTGAGGTGAACAAACAAATCATTCACAATAAAATGAACAATAAACACTTACAAAATAGATACGGTTATCTTTTTCCTAAATGCATGCTATTGATTTTGTTGTGAAGGACTCATTTGTGTAGGTCAGGGTTCCCACACTTCTTGAAAGTTCTTGAATTTCTGTGCCATAGTTATATTGATTAATAAGAGATAGTTGGCTAATCTGTGTGCTTTGTATATGTGCATTTCTGAAATGCATAACATGTACAAATCAATTTAAATTGTAATGTAGATGCATTTTCTGTGAAGCGGCTTTGAAACGATATGTGTTGTGAAAAGCGCTATACAAATAAATGTGAATTGAACATGGATTCAAGGTCTGAAAAGAAACATAGGTCCTTGAAAGTGCTTGAATTAAGCATGAACGGCATTTTGTTAGAGTAGCGTGTGCTATTACAAGCATAATTTTATTCAGCCGTCTAGCCATTCTGGAGAAAGCGGTGATGTCATCAGTTCATTTCAATTATCATACAGTGACAGTGTGGGCTTTAGATCAGTAATTTACTTTATATGGTTAATTTAGTTTAATAATTAGATTTATTTGGATATTTAGCTGAAAAATTTAGAAAAATGTAGTGTCCACAACTGAGCAAGCCAAGCCAGAGGCAACAGTGTCTAGATCTACTGTCTAAAGCCCTATTCGGATGGCAATTATTTCTCCTGCGCTCGTAAACTATTGTCATCATTGTCAGGGGCTAGTTTTTATTGATTTTATTGCCGCCTAAATCCAGAATGTCAGTGTTTTTCTCCCACCACCCGCGTAAAAAACCCTGTCTGAATTACAGACTGTTTTTAGACAAACACTAAGGACGTGTGGTCATTTAATTACCGTCCGAATCCACATCCCTGAGTTTTCAAGATGAGATCACTTCAAAATGCACTGTTTATCCTTTTTGACCCCTGCAGGCCACCGTACGGTTGCGCTTCGCTGTCATTTGGATGCATTTTAAAGATCTAGACCTGTATTACTGAAATGCTGGCGAGCAATATTTCATCACCGCTCAAAAAATAAAAATAAAGAAAAGCACGTAGACATTTGAAATGGGCCGTTATTACGCCAGCGATCATATCTGTTAAATATAATATATGTGCAGGTCTTAAAAGCCTTCAAATTGATTTTTAAAAAGGTACATGTACAGGTGATTTAATAAATAATTGTGCATATTTTAATGCCTAACAATTAACTTGTCCATATCTTTTAATTTAATTGGAAAATTAATGTATACAATATTATCTCTATATTTTGATGTTTTAATTCAGTAATGATTTATAAAAAAGAAAACTAAAACTAGTGTGAAATAAATGTTAAAAGCTAAAAAACTTGCTCGCTCTTGTACACCAGCCTCTTTCCTCATTGGAAATTGTATTTTAGTTACTGCATTAATGATAGACACAGGTACAGTAGCTGTTTGATACATTGGCAGTAACTTTATCCTATTTATTGTGTGTGGGAACCCTGGTAGGTGCAATTTCTTTAAAATCGTTTTGACCTCATCATTTTTAATCAAAAAGCTTGCATTTGTCAATTTTCATTTCATGCTGAATTTACAAAAATGTTATTATATTATCACATGGCTCTAATCTGCGAATGCAACATTAAGGCGTGATATTAATCTATTCTAAACATTAACATCCTGATTTTTCTGCAAAGCTGCTTTGAAACTATTGTGTATTGTGCACTGACTGACTTGAATTTCTTATGTGAAATATACTTTCATATTTCTTTCTGCTGATTCTGGGGTGAAATGTGAGCTGGACGATCTCTCTCTCTCTCTCTCTCTCTCTCTCTCTCTCTCTCTCTCTCTCCTCTCTCTCTCTCTCTCTCTCTCTCTCTCTCCTCTCTCTCTCTCTCTCTCTCCTCTCTCTCTCTCTCTGTCTCTCTCTCTGTCTCTCTCTCTCTCTCTCTGTCTCTCTCTCTGTCTCTCTCTCTCTCTCTCTCTCTCTGTCTCTCTCTCTCTGTCTCTCTCTCTCTCTCTCTGTGTCTCTCTCTCTGTCTCTCTCTCTCCTCTCTCTCTCTCTCTCTCTCTGAGTGCGTGCGCGCGTGCGTGTTGGGAGTGAGTGCGTTGAGTGCTGCTGAGAGCGTGCTGAATGTGAGTTCTATATTTCTCTTTTTTTTCCAAACTTGCGTTTCTCTGTTAATACTTTGAGGAGTTCTTTGAGGAACAGTGTTTATTGGGGTTCGTTTGTGTTGGTTTGGTGGAGGCGGCGGCTGCCGGGCTGGTCAGCATGGCTGCAGCTGCAGGTGAACACAGTGGTTTGCACAAACTCACGCGCCGACACGCTATTAAAATTTCTCCGCCTAATGGGTGTTCGGTTGAGGATTGTAGTCTAGCGGTGGGTGAGATGGTCGGATATGACAGTATTAAATCGGCTTCTAGATGAACAGTGCCGGTAGTGATTTTTTTAGACAGTGTGGACAAAGTAAATCAGTTACTCGAAAGTGGAGTTGTGATTCAAGACACATACACACCAGTTTTGTCTCTAGTAAACCCTGCTAAAAAAGTCATCATTTCCAATGTACCCCCGTTCATGAAAAATGAGCTGTTGGAAAAAGAACTAGGGAGACACGGAAATTAGTGACTCCGATAAAGATGATTCCTATCAGCTGTAAATCTCCTCATCTCAAACACGTTGTGTCTTTCAGGAGACATGTACATATGATTCTCAAAAAGAGTGGTGAAGAGTTAAACTTAGTGTTTAAGTTTAAGGTTGATGATTTTGACTACACTGTGCATGTAACGTCAGAGACGATGAAATGCTTTGGGTGTGGGACTGTTGGGCATGTGATTCGCTCGTGTCCAGAGAGAGTGATGCAGGCTTTAGCGGATCCACCGCCCGTTCGGGCCGAAAGCGAAGCCACTTTACCTGGCGAAACGCAGGGAACTGTGCAGGAAGAAAATAAAAATGATAATGATCAGGAGAAGGAGCAGACAGACAATGTAGCGAGTGACCAAAATACACAAGTTGTCTTGAAAGAGGATCTAAATGTTGGTCAAACCGCGACTAGAGTAGCTGAGTCAGTGTTGTTTAATGAGGAAGATTTGTTGTGGTTAGATGATGAAATATCCAATTCGTCAACCAAAAGAAAAAATCCAGAAAATAAATCAAACACTGAACAAGTTGCAAAAGTGTCAAAAACAAATCCGAGCTGTTCTTCCCAGTCCGAGGATGTGTTGATGAGCACACAAGAGTCTGAAAGTGATGTTAGTGGAGACACACAGATGGGGGTGGAGAGTGCTTATTCTTTCACCAAATTCAGTCTTTTTGCAAAGAACAAAGGTTTGAGATTAGTTAAAATTGATGACTTTTTCCCAGACTTAAAGTTGTTCATTAACTCGGTAAAATTTTTCATGAAAAATACAGAAAACTCAGGTGAAATGACCTTTACAGACCAGGAAGTTTTTCGGTTAAAAAAATTGATGATAAAAGCGAGAGCACAATTAGCTAATGATGGTTAAGCACCTTTTGTTTTTCTTTTTCTTTGTTTGTGTTAACCTCTCTGTTCTGTTTAAATGCAACTTAACCTTTACAATGTGTGACATAAAGCTGGGCTCTTTAAATGTTAATGGTGCCAGAGAGGATGTGAAGAGAGTTTCCCTCATCAATTTGTTTAAAGTTAAAAAATTAAATGTAATTTTTTTACAAGAAACACATAGCACAACTGAAAATGAAACCGCGTGGAAGAAAGATTGGGATGGAGAGGTTTTTCTCAGTCATAAGTGTAGCAACAGTGGTGGAGTGGGTATCTTGTTTTCTAGAGACTTTTTACCTATCTCTTGTGTTACTGAGGAAATCATTGCAGGTCGTTTGTTAAAAGTACAAGCTGTATTTGAAAGTGTAAAAATGACGTTCATAAATGTTTATGCTCCTACTTAGGCCCAGAAAGGGTGGTCTTTCTAAACATTCTAAATGATGTAATAAGTAACTGTAGTGCTGATGGATACATGTTCCTGGGTGGGGACTTTAACTGCACAGAGAATGCAACTTTAGATAGAAACCACCCAGAACCACATGGAGCCAGTAAGAATTGTCTTGTAAAAATAATTGAGACAAATGATTTATGTGACGTTTGGAGGTTTTTCCACAACACTCAGCGTCAGTATACTTGGACTCATGTTAAAGATAATTCTTTGTCTTTGGCTAGGCTTGATAGAGTTTACGTTTTCAAACATCAGAGTAATGTACTTAAAAGTTGTTCAATACATCCAACTGGTATTTCAGATCATTGCCTTGTACAAGTTGCTGTCTTTGTTAAAGATGTGAAATGTAAAAGTGCCTATTGGCATTTTAATGTATCCTTGCTTTCTGATAATTCTTTTAAAGATGTTTTTAAGTATTTCTGGAGTGGTTATACAAAAGAAAAATCTGAGTATACATCATTACAACAGTGGTGGGACATAGGGAAGGTCAAAATAAAACAGCTATGTTTACAGTATACTCTCAATGTCACAAGAGACATGACCAGATCTATGAGAGATTTGGAGAGTGAAATAGTGAAGCTGCAAGATTTGGCAGACTCAACAAGAGAAGGAGAACATTTTAAAGTTCTCAAAAAGAAAAAGTCAGCTTTATCTAACCTGTTGGGTTTCTCCGCTCAAGGTGCTCTGGTTCGCTCACGTCATCAAAATATTGTCAAAATGGATGCACCATCTCATTTTTTCTTCGGCCTTGAACAAAAAAACGGACAAAGGAGACTTATGCACTCACTGCGGTCCAGTACTGGACAATTGCTACAAGAGTCTGGGATATCCGTAAATATGCAGTTGACTTTTATGAGAAGCTTTTTAAGAGTGAGTTCCAGGAGAGACCAGAGGTGGCGCAGTCCTTCTATGAGGGGTTACCTAAGGTTTCCGAGGAGGCTAACAAGGAGCTGGATGCACTGATCTCCGCTGATGAACTATATTCTGCGTTGCAGAGTCTGGAAAGCGGTAAATCTCCTGGTATTGATGGCCTTCCTGTGGACTTTTATAAAGCCTTCTGGACTGTGATTGCAAAGATTTATTACTTGTTATCAGAGACAGTTTAAGAAGAGGATTTTTACCCTTGAGCTGCAGGAGAGCAATTCTTACTCTTCTCCCCAAAAAAGAGGATTTACAAGAGATAAAGAACTGGAGGCCAGTTGCTCTGCTCTGCACTGATTACAAACTTTTGTCAAAGGTGTTGGCAATGAGACTGAGAAACGTTATGGAGCACATCATTCATGTTGACCAGACTTATTGCATACCCAATAGGTTGATAACTGACAATATTATTTTAATTCGTGATGTTTTGGACCTCTCCAACTCATTGGGTTGCAAAATTTGCCTGATTTCAATTGACCAAGAAAAGGCTTTTGACAGAGTCGAACACCAGTATTTGTGGCAAACGTTAGATGCGTTTGGTTTCAGCTCTGGCCTAATAAACATGATTCGAGTTCTTGTATAGTGACATTGAGAGCATTTTAAAGATCAACGGTGGTTTAAGCGCTCCTTTTAAAGTTCATAGGGGGTCAGACAAGGATGTTCATTGTCTGGCATGTTGTACTCCTTAGCCATAGAGCCTCTTCTGCACAAATTAAGAAAATCTCTTGTTGGTGTAAAACTTCCTGGATGTGAAACCATTTTTAAATTATCTGCTTATGCCGATGATGTTGTTGTCATTGTCAAAGAACAAGAAGATATAGACACCCTGGTAGATAACATTAATGGTTTTGGCGTATTGTCCTCTGCAAAAATTAACTGGGGAAAAGTGAAGCTGTAACAATCAGTAATGAGTTAAGCAGAAAACTTGTTTTACCTGCTGGGTTAAATTGGAACAAGGGTGGTTTTAAATACCTTGGTGTTTATCTTGGAGATAATACTTTTCTGTGTAAAAATTGGGACAATGTTTTAGAGAAAGTTGAAGGACGTCTCAAAAAATGGAAATGGATATTGCCACACATGTCTTTTAGGGGTCGAACACTGGTGATCAACAATTTAGTGTCATCAATGTTGTGGCATAGATTATCATGTGTAGACCCTCCTGCACAACTGCTGGCTAAGATACAGGCAGTGTTGGTGGACTTCTTCTGGGACCGGATGCACTGGGTCCCACAGAGTGTACTGTTTTTGCCAAAGAGGAAGGAGGGCAGGGGCTCATTCATCTCGCCAGTAGGGGCGCAGCTTTCCGACTCCAATTTATCCAGAGACTTCTTGTTGGACCCGTAGACCTTGTCTGGAGATCCTTAGCCAGAACCATATTGATCCGAGGCGGGAATTTGGGTCTTGCTGAACCTTTGTTTTTAATGGACCTGAGTGCTAAAAAACTGTGTAACCTCCCAAAGTTTTACCATGGACTGTTCACTTTGTGGGGAATGTTCCAAAAGAAGAGAGTTGCAAGCTGTGAGTCCCTGACATGGCTGTTGAAAGAGCCGGTGGTGAATGGCACTCGCTTCAACATAGAACACACAACAGGACCCTTCGTGATGCAGTTGTTCTGTGCGGCTGGGATTGTTACACTGGGACATGTGGTTGATCTGTGTGGACCTAATTTGATCGACACTGCAGGTCTAGCCTCTCATGTTGGAGTTAGATCGATCAGGATCATACATAAAATTCTCAGCACTTGGAAGTGTGAACTGACGAAGACTGAATTATCCTTGCTAAAAGACTACTGTAATGGACAATGTCAACCAGTTGTTGATGATTCTTTTCCAGCATTGACTCTATTTCCTGATTTTAAAGACTGTACTGGTCAACTGTTAGAGTCCAGAGAGACTCTCACAAATGAATTTGATGACATGAGAGGTAAAACGATGTATGAAATGTTTGTAAAACTGTTAAATAAAGGCAAACTAAGTGGTCGAGCTGACACTCCTTGGAGAGCTCATCTGGGGCTTGACAATGAGGTCAGACCAGTATGGAGAGCGATTTACAAACCACCGTTGACCAAGAGGGTAGGGGACCTACAATGGAGAATCCTACACGGTAGTGTGGCTGTCAATGCTTTCATATCCATCATTAATCCTAATGTAAGTGAGGAGTGCCCTTTTTGCTTGCAGAGGGAAACAATTTACCACTGCTTTTTGGAGTGTAGCAGACTGTGCTCTTTTTTTCAGTTGTTGCAAGAAATGTTCATGATGTTCGGAGAGAAATTTTCTAAGCATCTATTTATTTTTGG
>JARQWZ010006416.1:0-2500 GCA_033150135.1 Gobio occitaniae
CCGACTACGGAGACAGCATGCTTTAGGTTGAAACCTTCCGGAGGCTTTGTTAAAACTCTATAAAAAGAAGGAAAATGCCACTGTTACAATATTAAACCTGAAAAGAGTTATGTTGGAAAGAAACAGATTTGTCTGCAAGCTAAAGATAACAAGGCCCCTTTGTATTCAGGGACATCTCGGGGAGATCCCCTACGAGGGCAGACCAGTGGCTCGCCGTGATCGTATAGTGGTTAGTACTCTGCGTTGTGGCCGCAGCAACCCCGGTTCGAATCCGGGTCACGGCAGGTTTTTCTGGGAGCCATTGAAATTGAGCTCCATGCTACCACCTCTCCTCACACCGTCCTTCAGCCCCATTTTTTGCGCGCGGCACGTCCTTGACGTGCTCTGGACGTGTGATTGAATTGCCACTGGGACCTTTTTTGAGAGCCCGAGCTCTCAGGAGGAGAATCTGTCATGGGAGAATCTTTTTTTCTCCCGCCAATACTATTCATTTTGCTGTGCCTTCCCACGCAGCACGTATGCTCCCCGAGCAAGAGCCCGGATAGCTCAGTCGGTAGAGCATCAGACTTTTAATCTGAGGGTCCAGGGTTCAAGTCCCTGTTCGGGCGAACCAGCCTCTTTTTGTGGAGCGGTGCGTTTCGCTGTTGAGGTCTTGCTGATCTACACTGGCCTCGGGCATCGACGCTGCGAGGCACCAAGCGAAATTACATGCCCAGGGCACCCAGCTTGTAGTCGTGGCCGAGTGGTTAAGGCGATGGACTAGAAATCCATTGGGGTCTCCCCGCGCAGGTTCGAATCCTGCCGACTACGAAGTCAGCATGGTTTAGGTTGAAACCTTCCGGAGGCTTTGTTAAAACTCTATACAAAGAAGGAAAATGCCACCGTTACAATATCAAACCTGTAAAGAGTTATGTTGGAAAGAAACAGATTTGTCTGCAAGCTAAAGATAACAAGGCCTATTTGTATTCAGGGACATCTCGGGGAGACCCCCTATGAGGGCAGACCGGTGGCTCGCTGTGGTTAGTACTCTGCGTTGTGGCCGCAGCAACGCCGTTTCGAATCCGGGTCACGGCTTGTTTTTCTGGGAGCCTTTGAAATTGAGCTCCATGCTACCACCTCTCCTCACATTGGCCCTCATTTATCAAAAGTGCGTACACCAATTTTCCAGCGTACACCTGGCGTACACCAAAAACCACGGTGACTTTGAGATTTATCAATATGGACGTTGGCGTACGGCACGCTCAAATCCTACACCAGCTCAGGAGGTGGTGTACGCACGTTTTGAGTTAGTGCGAAAATGCAGAAAAACAATTCCTAACACCACAAAACGCACTGACAAAGATATGCTATAGCCTATTATGACCCACTGTAAAAAAAACAACAACAACAACAACAACTAAAGCCCTATTCGCACGGGATAAGTAGGCCTATTATCTGGGGACCTCGTGTGATTTAGAAATTACTCCCCCACATCTGAATTTTGCGTGGCGCATTCGCACGGGATAAGCTGTGATTTTACTCGAATTTACTGACTTATCTCCTCGATATGATGTTACTTGAAAATGTTTTTTCGTTATAGCTGTATGAAATTATAAACAGTCGTATCGATATCATTTTGATTGTTTTATAGTAATACAAATAATTTCGTTCAGTTAGAGAACAGACGCTACAATTAAAAACGTAACTGAGCAATATAATAATACGATGGAAGATTCAGTTTCAAAGCTAAATGTAAAAGTGCCCATTTAAGCGAGTTGTCATTGTACTGTTCTGTTTTTGTGTTTTTCATTAAGAATAATATTAAACACACCATTCAAGCAATTTACTCCCAAATTGTGCTCATTCTAAAGTGAAAGTAGTAGCCTATAATCCGCGCGGCCGCACGGGAATTCATAACGGTGCACATTATATGTAGCCTAGCTCCATTCTTCGTGAAAGATAAAGATAGAAATGCGCACAGGACACAAAAACCTTGCAAAAATTATATACGATCCGCATAATCCCGGCCAAATAGATGCCGATTCGCACGGGACTAATATTATCACAGCACCTCGGTGTTCGGCGAAATATGGTAGGTCATTTGCGGGGGAATTTTTACTTTACATATTACAGACATGGCCGATTTGCACGGGATTAAGATCACAGACATTATCTGGAATTTTTACAAATCACCAGAGCTCCCCGCATATACTAATCACGTGCGAATAGGGAAGTAATTATAAACTTCAGTGTTTATTTTTGTGCAACATTTACTTCAATGTTTAATTTGTGTGACTTTACCAAAGCATTTGATATGTATTCCTCCAGTTGCGAGCCTGTGCGCTTTACCTGATGTTGGTTAGGCCCGGCAGCTGCGCACGGACTGGGACTGAACATAATTCAGACTGACAAAATAATAAAAATGACATTCTTCTTCTTTTAAATAATAATAAAATAAATAATAGTAATAACGACATTCTTCTTCTAAATGACAATAAGCGTCATTAATAATGCAAATCAT
>JARQWZ010006416.1:27500-35000 GCA_033150135.1 Gobio occitaniae
CTATTTTATGGACCATAACCACTGATCTGTTATCTGAGTGCACAGTTCTGCAGAATAATTGATTCAATTATTTAACATGAATAGTATGGCCTTCTTTTGTTTCTAATCTTTGTTTCCTTCCAGTCAACAGATAAGGCAGGGCCAGGCGGCAGCACAGAGGAGGCGGGCGGCAGCACAGAAGAGGCAGGGACATCACAGCAAGAACAAGGCATTAAGTGTTCTCTCTGTGGTGTGGTTGTGGAGGCAGAGAAGTTCTCTGAGCACCTCTCTGACCACCATGCTGAAGAGAAGTGTGACACCTGTGGGGCCAGGGTCCAGGGTGCTGTTGGACTACTCCAGCACATTGAGTCCAGCCATTATGGGGCCCTGTTGGCTCCACGTGCTAGCCCTTCAAAAATGACCACACCATCTCCGTGCCCCTCACCATCTCCACGGCTGGCGCAGACAACAGTGTCTCCATCCCTGCGGCCCACTCCATCCTCACACCACTCTCCAGCTCTACAGCCCTCACCACCACCACCATCACGGCCCACTCCATCTCCACGGCCCACTCCATCCTCAAGCCACTCTCCAGCTCTACAGCCTCCACCACCCACTTCATCCCAGTGGCCCACTCCGTCTCCACGGCCCACTCCATCCCCACGCCACTCACCAGCTCTACAGCCTCCACCACCACCACCATCAAGGCCCACTCCGTCTCCACGGCCCACTCCATCCTCAAGCCACTCTCCAGCTCTACAGCCTCCACCACCACCACCATCACGGCCCACTCCTACTCCACGGCCCACTCCATCCTCAAGCCACTCTCCAGCTCCAGCTCTACAGCCTCCACCACCACCACCATCACGGCCCACTCCGTCTCCACGGCCCACTCAATCCCCACACCACTCTCCAGCTCCACAGCCCTCACAACCATGGCGCGCTACATCTTCACAGCCCACTCCATCCTCACATCCAGCACCCTCACTGCAGCCCACACCACCTCTGCCTCAGGCTGTTACTGATTGGGAAAGCTTTCTTCCCAGTCAGTTCAAGAGAGTCCTCCAGCCAGCAGATTGGGTGTGGATAGCCAAGTGCCTCTATGAGCCCACAGGACAGCTCAGGCAGAATTTCCAGGATAACTGGTTTTATCCTCCAATGCAGCCCAAGCCGTCTCCTCCTGAGCCTGGGTGGTACTTCAGACAGAGGATGTTCTTGTGGGCACCAATGAGGATGTGGGGCATTCCTCTTAAATGCCAACAGTGTGGACGTAAGATGCACCATTCTGGGATCTACCCAAAGGTCAGGGAGGTCATTGACATGGGTAGTCGCTACTACCTGGTGGGTGGAGACTATCCACGCTGCAGTGTATGCAGGCTGCCAGTATGCCCATGGAGCCAGGACATCCTTGCACAACTGGATGTGGCACACAGGACAATGTTTCCAGCAGTGCTGACCTCTCAGCTAGCCCTGGACAAGAAATGTGTGACCTTCCTCAGACCAAGGACCAGTGGCAACAGTTCCTCCTACCTCCAGTCAGCAGTAGAGGAAGTCCACAGTGAGGAGTGGGCACGACGGACCATCCAGTACCTCTCTGACTGTGAGCATCATTTGAGAAAGGTTGCCCTGGTCCAATCTACAACGGCACATTCCTACTCTGCACCTGCACCCTTCAGGCCGCTTCCACTCGCCCAGTGGTTTGAGACTGTCCACTCCAACGACATCCTCAGCCATCTTGACGAGATGAAGGGGGTGATTACCTCCACCTATGGCCGAATCCTAAAGATGGATTCAACTAAGAAGGTACAATACATGAAGGTTTCATTTTTAGCCATCCATCATAATAATGAAAAAGTGTGCATTTTGTGTTATTTATATATATATATATAGTAATGGACCATAACAAAAAGAAGAAAATATATAATTAGAATGTCTTTATGTTTCCTTATGCTTGTTTTTTAGATCACCAAAAAGCTGGCTGGTGACATTGGGGACACGGCTGCGTGGATGACAAACATTGGCAATGAGCTCGGCCAGGTTCTGAACAGTGTTCTGACAACAGGTGAAGGTGCAGGACTGGAAGAGCTGTGCCAGGGCATCGTCAGACGCTACCAGAATGCTGGTGAGCCAGAGCCGCAGGTCATCTATGTTGACCGGGATTGCTGCAGTCAGTCAGGTGGGATTTTCAGATTACTACTTTATCAAAAGTGACCTTGGACCACAAAACCAAGTCTTAATGGTCTTTTTGGTAACGCTTTACTTGAAGGGGTGTGCATAATACGCCATCATAACCTGTCATAAACATGACATAGCAGATTTATTATCAAACTTAAGAAACGACTTAGCTTTATGGGTTAACTTTAAACTGTTATGTCGTTGGTTTTGACGTTGACTGAGGCCATTATAATGTCATGAATGTTTTAATGATCACTTTTTTCAGTTGAATTTGTCAATAAAATGTCACTAAGTGTTAATACTCTGTCAAATTATTTTATAACAGTGTCATAAACATTTTTCTTGACCTAAACTATGCCATCATAGAGGAAATCGTACTGAGTCATTGAAAACTCAGCTCAGAATGATAGAGTGGCACCACTGGTGAGGTGTACGCCATTATGATGGTGTCTTAGCTAGACTTAGCCATGATGTAAAAAAGCATTTCAAGAAAATACAAATGTGTGGGATGCTGTAATTAACTGTTTTTGCAGTGATTTGGACCAAACACTGCATGGCTTAACCCACCATTGTACTGTTTTCATTTAATTTTGGGTGAATCAGTCTCCAAATGCAGTCAAATATAATTTTATCGATTTTAATTATTATTATTATTGGATGATTGATTTTATTTCTCGAACACCTATTCATATTTTTAAGATATTTGAAATTGTCTATTATCTGACCTTCTGTTGGTCAGCTGGTGGAGGAAACTTTTTATTAAAAAACACTATGAACTGAAAAATATTCATGACGTTGTTATAAAATTATATTTTTTAATAATAGAGTATTAACCCTAACCCTCCCACCCTAACCCACCCCTAACCCTAACCCTCCCACCCTAAACCTAAACCCACCCCTAACCCTAACCCTCCCACCCTAACCCACCCCTAACCCTAACCCTCCCACCCTAACCCACCCCTAACCCTAACCCTCCCACCCTAAACCTAAACCCACCCCTAACCCTAACCCTCCCACCCTAACCCACCCCTAACCCTCCCACCCTAACCCCAACCCTAAACCCACCCCTAACCCTAACCCTCCCACCCTAACCCCAACCCTAAACCCACCCCTAACCCTAACCCTCCCACCCTAACCCACCCCTAACCCTAACCCTCCCACCCTAACCCCAACCCTAAACCCACCCCTAAACCTAACCCTCCCACCCTAACCCTACCCTAAACCCAAGACATTATTTGGCCCAGATATAACTATTTGAAAATGTATTGAGAAAATTAAAGTTGTCTAAATTAAGTCCTTAGCAATGCATATCCACTCAAAAAAAAATCAATGTTTTATATATTTATCGTAGGAAATTTACAAAAATATTTTCATGGAACATGATCTTAATATCCTGCTGATTTTTGGCATGAAAGAAAAATTAATAATTTTGACCCATACAATGTATTGTTAGCTATTGCTACAAATATTCCAGTGCAACGTATGACTGGTTTTGTGGTCCAGGGTCACATACTGTATGTGCATTGCAATATATTTTACAAAAGTTTAATAGTGGTTGTAATTATTATTATTATTACCATCAATGTAATGTAATTGTAATGAATTATAATGACTGAAAAGTATGTTGAAATAAAATCAAATGCATGTTTTTTGATAATGTTTTCCTCCTCCACAGGTGCACCTGCAGTGCTGAATCTTTTTCGGCCGTGGAAGTCTATCGTGAGGCTAGATATCTTCCATTTTATGAGGAGATTCAACTGCGGGCTTACTACAGAGCACCACCCTCTCTATGGAACCTTTTGTTCAAAACTTTCCTCCTGTATTTTTGAGTGGGATCAGGAGGATGTGAACGAGCTTAAGGCGGCCAAGAGAGGGGAGTGGAAAAACAGCCATGGTGGACAGGCTCCCACTGAGGCACAGCTCATGGCCAGCATCAGCCCAGGTGAACTGGCAAAGCACTGTAGGCGGCGGACTCGCGGGGCTGAGGAGATTCGGGCCATGATTTCAGGGCTGCTGGAATCGGTCTGGGAGTCTACCGACACTACAGGGCTTCGCCTGGTTAACCCTGACAGCATGCAGCATGTGTGGGAGATGCAGCAAAAACACCTCGAGTGCATCCAGGACCCTCCACATGTTGATTTGTACACAAAGACGGGGACTCTCCAGAAGGGTGGCAAAGTACTGAACGTGCTTAGGTGTGGCAGGGGGTCATCCTCTCTGGAGAGTTTTCACCGCCATCAGTGTTCCTTCATTCCTGGTAAGTTCCGAATGTTAAATTGCAGAATGTTCTGTAGATTTTTAAGTCGTAAAGATTGCTATTGTGTCAACTTTATAGTAGTAGAATCCTGGGTACTACCTGGATTTAGCTTGCTTTCATGGAATTTACTGCCAGCTGCTTGTCTTATTATTCTGTCACTGTTCTATAACTGTGTCATTAAATTTGCATGTCCTCAGTTTAAAATAATTGAATAATTAACTGAATATGTGCATTTTCATTCTTAGGATGGAGATGCAACGCCATGCACACACAGATGTACATGTTGGAGGGGGCCTCGAGGTGGAACATGAGCCGGGCAAAAGAAGCTGTAGCTGTGGTGGGGGCCTCAACCCTCAGGACATTTGATGTTTCGCTAATGTCTCACCTCAACAACATGAGCCAAAGGGTCCTTGGCTGTGCTTTGATGCCTGAATTCACCCCTCCAGGAAAGCCCACTGGTAAGTTGTCGCTCAAGGAAATGCTGAGCATTGGAGTATTCCTCTCTCTCTCCTGTGTTTGTGTGTGTGTGTCCTTTCCCCGTTAACAATGTGTTACAATTATTGCAGAAGAGCGGATTGCAGTTGAATACCTGTTGGCCCAGTCCAATAAAGGTGATCAGCTGACTGCACACCACAGTGACATGACTGAAGTCCCCTCGGAGGAGCCCGAAGATGAGGATTTCGACACGACTGTGTGCAATCCAGCTGACCTTAGGGCTGGTGACTCTGACCCTTCAGTATCTGCGGTGGAGGCCCAGGTGACCAGTCATGTGGATGATACTGAGGAGGTCAGTGAGGAAGAGGAGGATGACACTGCACGTCCTAGCACATCCGGGCAGGTAATGTTGCTATCCTTTACTATCTTTGATTTTAAAATATTTGAAAAACATATTGTCGACCATATGTAAAGTTAAAATATATGCATGTACAATGTAAAATATTTACTTAACACCGTGTACGTTTATTGAACTTAGGTTGGCTTTTTTTTTTCAAAATTTTCAGAGTGTACGGTGTGATTCTCGGGGTGTCTCGGGCTGGGAGGCGGTTGATGCCCTGGCAGCGTACCTGGTTGGCCTAAACCGTACAATCACTGCCTTGTCATCACAAGAGGAGGACAAAATAGTACATCTGTACATGGCTCTGAATGATATGGACAAAATGCCCTCAAAATATGGCAAGAGGGCAAAGAAAAACACGTTGTCAGGACCATGGAGAGCATCCAGGAAGCCAAGTGGCTCTGCTCCAGGACAGCAGGCAGCAGAGAGGTAATTTGACGATTTGGATCTTCACTAGTTTATATTTTCAAAGTATACAGTCCAGATTAAATCATCCTTCTTTTCCATAGACTGTTCATGACTCATGGGCAGGCGGCTCAGGACCCTGAAGTCCACAGGGTCTGTGAATGTGTTTGCCTAAGGCTTTTTAAAGAGTTCAAGCAAGCACGGAACAGACCCAAGGACAAAAGTGGAAAAACTCTTCCAATTCCACAAGCCATTGTAGCTGTATACGGCCACTTAAAACAGCTTCTGGAGGACAGCAGAGAAATTCTAGGACAGACTAACCTGGTTCTGGTCCCAATAAACACCACTACTGTCTCCTCGTGGTGAGTCTTCTTTTGTGCAATACTTTTATACAATCACAGAAGCATATCAAGATTGTACTTATAAAACCTTCCTGTACATGTTTCTTTAAAAAATTATACTAAGTAAAGACAATGGACTTTATTTTTAGTTTAGTTTATTGAAACTTTATTTAACCAGGCAAGTCATTACAGTTTTTCTGAATTGCTAAAACACATTTCTTGTAACCATCACTCATTTTCTCAAAACATTAAACACAAATCCAAATATTCAATCTAAATTCACAAAACATCAAACAATTGCTTCTAAACCCTTTCACTTGTACTCAAGATCATTCATTAGACACTACATAAAAAAACACAACATCCAGTGCATGCAATTACAGAAAAAAAGTATATTGTAACAGTAAACAAATTTGTAATTACATAAAAGTATAGTAATCACAACTAAGTAAGGTGAATATATTGTATACTGTATGTACTGCAAGTACAGTATTATTATATTGAATTATATATAGTAAATAGTATTTATATAGTATTGAATGTCTGTATATTCAGCACTTCCATGCTGTAAAAATACAGTAGTCTAAATGCAAAAGCCTTAAAGGTCAAGAAAACTCTGAATGAAAAGCATTTTAAAGTACACCAAAAAAAAAGAGAAGAAAACTGCAACTGCAAAACCAAAGTCAGTGGGAGGTTCATTCTGCATCAGGTCTTCATGTTGGGTCCAGCCTGAGTCAAGTCAAGTCACCTTTATTTCTATTGCACTTTATTATAATACCGATTGTTTCAAAGCAGCCTTACAGTAATAGCAGATAACTGATGATCAGTAATGCAAAGAGAGTTTCATTTCAGCTGCACAGCAGCTCTAAAAGAAAATAGTGTTCTTGTTCAGCTGAAGTCAGTTCAGTGTCGATTCACTTCTGTTGTAAAGATCATCAATTATTATTGTTTCCATCTATTGTTGGTATCATCATTCAGCATCTGTGCCACCTCTGCTTTTTGAACTGGCCTGTATTTCATACAGTTGGTTTGAACATATCACTAAAAACAAGTGTGAACAATTTTGAGTCGTTGTGTAAATGTTGTAGTTATGCTTAACTTTTGGTGCTTTTACCATTTTGCAACACAAGTGCATCACAGTGTGAAATGTGTTTTATTGTGTTGTATAAAGCACTCGCTAGGAATTTTTTTAATGCACATAGGCCTACTGAAATATGTCACTAATTTCAATAATTTCTGGAGCACATTCCAATCACTTAGGGCAGGATATTCAAAACCAATTTTAATAAATTGCTTGAACAATGTTTCTCTTTCAGGCTCCTAAGAAGACAGAAACGTGCTGACAGAGACATGCTTCTGCAGGGTACTGAACTGCCAAAACAATTGTACTTGGCAAAGGAGCCACTACCTGAAGCACAAGAACTTCAAGCTGCTCCTGCACAACATGGGCATGAGGCCATGGTTTTTGTGGAGCCTGAAAATCAGGAGGGAGAGGCCTTCGTTCGGAA
>JARQWZ010006417.1:0-53806 GCA_033150135.1 Gobio occitaniae
GGCTCTGTTGTTCTCTGTTGTCTCTAGCTCCCGCTGCTCCTCTTCCGACTCCATTGTGATCAAGCTAACCGTGTCCGCACGTTTTCATAATAGGGCGTTCTGGGAAATGCATGGAGTTGTCTTAATTTATTTAGAGAGTGAATAAACTCATGAAACCGAGAAGTATCGTAATGTAATCCATTGAATTCAACAATGTAACTGTATTCTAAATACCAACGATTTAAATTGTAACTGTAACGAAATACAGTTACTCATAATTTGTATTCTGAATACGTAACGCCGGTACATGTATTCCGTTACTCCCCAACACTGAAGACACCTGATGATAATGAGCAGAATCACTGAAGGAAAGAGAAACACAAGAACTACAACTGACTTCAGCCACAGCTTTAGATGAAATCAACTGAAGACATTAAATATCTCTTATTACAAACCAAATTGACTTTATTTCTGACATCTACTGAAGTTCTTATTGAGAAATAACAGAGGTTTAGAGGTTAATGTTTTATTGAAAATGTTTGGTCACCATCATGGTGATCAGTGTTTAATTTATTTGGCAAGTTGGACTCTTGGCTTTTGATGTCAGTTTGTGGTCTTTGTAACAGTGTTTACTCAAACACATAATTTGTTGCAAAAGAAACCATAAACAAAGATGATCATATGATATAGATTTCAAAATCATAAAGGAGACTGATAATTGACACATAACAAATAAAATTGGCCAACTGTTATTACTAGATTTTCACCAGCAATCCTTTCTTGCCAGATATCAAATATTCAGAATTTTGTTATTTAAATACATTGTGAAGAAAAACGTCTCGGTTAAGTATGTAACCCTCGTTCCCTGAAGGAGGGAACGGAGACATACGTCGGAACTGACCGACGAATTGGGATCTGTTTTCAGAGACCGACCTACTTCGAGTAATTAAAAACGAGCCAATGAACATTGGCATGCGATCACGCATTCCACGCACCGCCCCGCGTCACGGGTATAAATAAGGAAGTGGAAGTGCCGCATACCGTTTTCAACTGAGGAGCTGAGATAAGTGGCTCGGGCCTTCAGCTGAAGCACAGCACCTGGCGACGGGACGTACATCTCCGTTCCCTCCTTCAGGGAACGAGGGTTACATACGTAACCGAGACGTTCCCTTTCAGTCGGTCATGTTCGACGTTCGTCGGAACTGACCGACGAATTGGGATCCCTACCAACACGCCAGGATGCTGGCCCTTCCAGCGTCCTGCCTGAGCTCGCTGGACCACTCCTATGTTAGAGTGGGAGTCAGGGCTCCGGGCAGGGAAGGACAGTCACTGCTGTTCCTGCAAGACCCACTCAGCGTGACTATTGGATAACGCTGGGAAAGCGTGCCCGTCTCGGGAGATGGTACTCTGCGGAGCCACGTCCTTCAATGGAAGGAGAGGTGGAATACACATAAGGACTAACCTAACAGGGTAGTGCAACAAATGGCAGTCTCTGGAGTGGACCCAACCTGGTTCCAGGGGGGGAAGAACACACCCAGAGACGACAGAGGAAGCTCTGTCAAGGGAAAAACACGGGGCTAGCCGGGTAGGGTAGCTGGTACCGTGGAGAATACACATATGGGGTAGCCGTGAGGGGACCGCAACATATGGAACCCAGCCTACACACACGTTCCACAAGCATACGGGTGCAGGCCTGGCATCAGACGGCCGCCACGTCTGACACCGAAGGGGTGACGGAGGAACTCACAGGGTTAGCCGATTTCCGGGGAACACGACTGGAGCAGAATAGACGCACGTATCCGGCCCAGAGGGCAGGAGTGGCATTTGCAAGCTGACACTAGAACGGGCACTTAGCGCTGCTGGCCACTGGGGGCGAGAATGCGGGAAGATACCGGCTCTACACGGAGGCTATGAAATCTAGCGAACATGTTAGGTGTCGCCCAGCCCGCAGCTCTACATATATCTGTCAGCGAGGCGCCTTGAGCCAACGCCCAGGAAGAAGCAACACTCCTTGTTGAGTGTGCTCGCAACCCGAACGGGCAAGGTACGTCTTGGGACTGGTAAGCCAAGACAATGGCATTCACTATCCAGTGGGCCAACCTCTGCTTGGAGACAGCCTTTCCCTTCTGCTGGCCTCCGTAACAGATGAAGAGTTGCTGTGAGGATCTGAAGCTCTGAGTCCGGTCAACGGGACATAACAAAGCTAGGGCTGGGTCTGCCTCCTCCGAAGGCAGCGCTTGCAGGTTCACCACCTGGTCCCGAAAGGGAGTGGTAGGAACCTTGGGCACGTATCCAGGCCGGGAACGTGAGAGTTGGCCGGCCTCGAATTCTAGGCACGATTCGTCGACCGAGAGTGCATGCAGGTCCCCTACCCTCTTGATTGAAGCCAATGCAATCAGGAGAACTGTCTTCATGGAGAGGATTTTTAGCTCAACAGGCTGCAAAGGTTCAAATGGGGGACCCTGAAGTGCTCTGAGCACCAGGGGTAAGTCCCAAGAGGGTAACGAGGTAGAACGAGGAGGATTTAGTCTCCTCGCTCCTCTGAGGAACCTGACGATTAAGTCGTGCTTAACTAAGGATTTACCGTCTACTAGGGAGACAGCCTTTCGCTCCAGCCCATCTGCAGGAAGGAAAGCACAATGTTAATCAAACACTTTCAGGGGTCTTCCCGGCGGGAAGAGCACCACTCGACGAACAGGTTCCACTTCAGAGAGTAGAGGCGCCTCGTAGAGGGGGCTCTAGCTGAAGCGATGGTGTCTACCACTGCTTGTGGTAGGCCACCTAGAACCTCCGCGTCCCGTCCAGGGACCAGACATGGAGTTTCCAGAGTTCTGGACGCGGGTCCTTCCTCAGGGGGATCGGCCAGGGAGGGGCTGTCGCGAGGAGTGTGAGTTCTGGGAACCAGGTCCGGTTGGGCCAGTAGGGCGCAACTAACAAGACCTGCTCCTTGTCCTCCCTGACCTTGCACAGAGTCTGTGCGAGAAGGCTCACTGGGGGAAACGCATACTTGCGTAGGTTCCGGGGCCAGCTGTGCGCCAGTGCATCTATGCCTAAGGTACCTCCGGTCAGGGAGTAGTACCACTGGCAATGGGTCGAGTCCGCAGAAGCGAACAGGTCTACCTGTGCAACTCCGAAGTGGTCCCATATCAGCTGGACACTCCAGGGGTGGAGTCGCCATTCGCCCGGAGGTGTCGACTGGCGAGAGAGCTCGTCGGCTGTCTGGTTCAGCGCACCTGGGATGTGAATGGCACGAAGTGACCTCACAAACTTCTGACTCCACAGGAGGAGATGGCGGGCGAGCCGGAGCATGCTACGGGAGCGTAGACCACCCTGACGGTTGATGTACGCAACGGCCGCAGTGCTGTCCAAACGGACCAGTACGTGCTTGCCCCGAAGCGGTTTCTTGAACAGGGCCAGGGCAAGACGTACCGCCAGTAACTCTAGGCAATTGATATGCCGACGCAGTTGGGGACCCGTCCACAGACCCGAAACTGCGTGCCCATTTTACGTTGCCCCCCAGCCCGTGGATGAGGCATCCGTGAAGACCACAGCATGCCTCGACACCTGTTCTAGGGACACTCCGGCCTGGAGAAACGAGGGGTCTGACCACGGACTGAAGGTTTGGCGACAGTAAGGAGTAACTGAGACCCGGTACTGACCGCTCTGCCACGCCCATCTCGGGACTCGGTCGTGCAACCAGAGTTGAAGCCGTCTCATATGAAGCAATCCGAGCGGTGTTACCGCGGCTGCAGATGCCATATGCCCCAGGAGCCTCTGAAAGAATTTCAGTGGGACCGCTGTCCTGCCTTTGAACGTATTCAAGCAGTTCAACAATGACCGGACGCGCTCTGGAGTAAGGGGCGCTGTCCGGCTGACCGAATCCAGCTCCATACCGAGATAAGAGATCCTCTGTGCGGGGCAGAGTTTGCTCTTCTCTCGGTTGACCCGAAGTCCTAACAGGCTGAGGTGACTGAGCACCAGGTCCCTGTGTTCGCACAACTGCTCCCGAGACTGGGCGAGTATGAATAGGAACGGTCTGTGTCGAGGAAGGATAGAGACATGAAAGTACGCGTCCTTCAGGTCGATTGCTGCGAACCAATCTCGGGGACGGATGCATTGGAAAATGCGTTTCTGCGTTAACCTTTTGAGCGGGAGCTTGTGCAGGGCCCGATTCAGAATGCGCAGGTCCAAGATTGGCCTTAACCCACCCCCTTTCTTGGGTACAATGAAGTAGGGGCTGTAGAACCCCGACCTCATATCGGCAGGAGGAACCGGCTCGACCGCACACTTCGCCAGCAGGACATCGATCTCGGACCGCAAGACATGGGCATCGCTGCTCCGCACGGAGGTGAAGAGGATGCCCTTGTACTTGGGAGGTCGGCGTGCGAATTGAACCGCATAGCCGAGTCTGATGGTACGGATGAGCCAGCGAGACGGCCTGGGGAGACCTAGCCAGGCCCCCAGAGACCGAACTAGCGTGACCAACGGCACCACAGACGTACCCGGGGTGAGGCAGCGAGGTGGAGTATTCAGACCCGACTCGGGAGGCCCGGAGGCGGCCCGGAGTGTTGCCTGAATACTCCAGGTGGGGCAGAGAGTGGGTGAGAAGGCCCGGGGGCCATCCTCGGTGCCCACTCTGCTGCCCCCGGTGAGGGGTGAGAGGGAAGGAAAGGAGTGGCAAGGCCCGGGGGCGTCGCGCACTGCCAACCTCTCTCGGGGCTCAGGGAGGGGGGAAACAGCTCTTTTATTGAGAATGTGGGTACCGCTGGCCCTCCGGATGTTCACACCACCTCCCCTTTAGCAGCTCCTCTTCTCCCTGGGCTCCCAGTGTTAGCAGGCCCCGACACGGGTTGGGCGGCACCCTTACGACCGGCACCCTGCTTCCCCGATGGTGAAGGCTGCTGCTTGGGTTTAGCAGGGGCGGAGGCGGCCGCAGGGGGGCGGAGGCGGCCTCAGGGGGACGCCCTCGACGACGAGCAGGTGGAGGTGCAGCCGGCGACTGGGTGGAGGCAGCAGCAGGTCGCCGGGGCAGGATGTTCTTGATGGCCTCCGTCTGCTTCTGTGCCACCGAGAACTGCTGGGCGAAGCTCTCAATGGCGTCACCGAAGAGGCCGGCAGACAGGGGTGTTGAGGAACCGCACCTTGTCGGTCTCACGCATATCCGCCAGGTTCAGCCATAGGTGGCGTTCCTGGACCACCAGAGTGGACATCGCCCGACCCAGGGTGCGTGCGGCAACTTTCGTCGCCCGGAGGGCGAGGTCCGTTGCGGTATGCAGTTTCTTGCATAACCCCTGGGTCGGAACTACCCTCATGCAATTCCTTGAGCGCTTTGGCCTGGTAGACCTGCAGGAGCGCCATGGCATGCAGAGAAGACGCGGACGAGAACCTACACGCCCGGGAGGGGAGACGCGGATGGCCCCGCCAGTCGGAACCGGTCTTAGGACACAGTTGCATTGCAACCGACCGTTCCACTGGAGGGACCTCCACGTAACCCTTAGCCGCGCCTCCATCGAGGGTAGTGAGGACGGAGGAGCCCGTCGATCGTGAGCGAGCGCTGTAGGGCGCTGTCCACGACTTCGTGAGCTCCTGATGCACTTCCGGAAAGAAAGGTACTGGGGCGGGGCGCTGAGAACCAGCACGGTCCGTCCCGAGATACCAATCGTCCAGCGCGAGGGTTCGGGACACGGTGGAGGGTTCCACTCGAGCCCGACACTCGCAGCGGCCCGGGAAAGCATAGCCGTGAGCTCTGGATCAGACTCGGGCAATGCTGCCACACCCGAGGGGGGCAACGCAGCCGAATCCTCATCTCCAGAGTCCATTAGCTCGTCCCCCGATGCAGCTATCGATAACATGTCGATAGCAGGAGCCCCGAAAGAAACGGGTGGCCCCCCATGGGAAGGACCACCGCGATCTTTCGGGAACTGCGCCGGCGCAGCGGAGGGGGGAGGGGCCTGAGGAGCCTGTTGACTCGGCGGGGTGCCCTGACCGTCACCCTCAGATCTCCACCAAAGGCATCAGCCAAAGTAGCAGCCCTCTGCTTTGCAGCGGGAGGACCACTAGATCGGGGGATGCGCAATGGGACTCCACCCCTTTTGAGGTATTGGAGCCTAGACCGTAGCACTGCGATGGTCATGTTTGCGCAGTGCAAACATGAGTCATCCACGAAAGCCGCCTCCGCGTGCTGAACGCCCAAACATGAGAGACAGCTATCGTGTCCGTCAACTGGGGACAGAAACCGACGGCATCCAGAAACACACGGTTTGAATGACATCTTGAATAAGACGCAGGGTCAAACCGTGTTGCTCTTTTAGTGAGAGAAAAAAAAAACGCTCCGACAGTGCCGAGGCACACAGGGGAAATGGCCGCGGCTCACAGCGGTTCAAAGATGCAAGCACGCTGTGAGCACTCAAGGAGAAAATGCCCAGCGAGCTGTGATAACAGCTGTTTGTTTCCTTCCGGACTCTCGCGACCACCGCTGCAAGGCAGCTTCACACCGACACTGGAACCGGAACAGGTAGGAATCTCTCCGCTCGTTGTTTAGAAACTCTTCGTAGGAACACCAGAAAATGCTGAATGCTCGGCTCCGAAGTTGAAAGCGGTATGCGGCACTTCCACTTCCTAATTTATACCCGCGACGCGGGGCGGTGCGTGGAATGCGTGATCGCATGCCAATGTTCATTGGCTCGTTTTTAATTACTTGAAGTAGGTCGGTCTCTGAAAACAGATCCCAATTCGACGTCAGTTCCGACGTACGTCGAACGTGATCGACTGAAAGGGAACACTTTACACACACACAAACATCAAGAATCAGAATATTGATCTCAATGACAGTGACATGCTTCATGCTGCAATGCATGCTGTGAAATATATAATAATCATAGTATAACACTCATGACTCCCAGCGTGCCTTGCAGCATGTCACCTTTGTTGAGATGCATGATGATTCTTGATGTCTGTGTGCGGAAAAAAAAAAAATTCACCCTAAATGTATTTAAAAATCTAAATTTAGAATGACTGATCGGTGGCAGGAAAGGTCACATTTATGGTGAAAATCTAATAACATATCACCCTTTTTCTCAAAGATTAGATTAGTCAATATTTTTTTTTTTATGATGATAACTATATCACCTGATAATATAGGTTTTTGGCTTCATTTGCAACATAGTATGTGTTCCACTAAACACTGTTACAAAGAACACAAACTAACATAAAAAGCCAAGAGAAACACAGATCTCCATAATGGTGACCAAACATTTCCCATAAAACATCAACCTCTAAACCTCTGTTAAGTCTCAAAAAGAACTGTAGACAAATGACAGAAATGAAGAGATGTAATGTATTTTCAGTTGATTTCATCTAAAGCTGTGGCTGAAGTCAGTTGTAGTTCTTGTGTTTCTCTTTCCTTCAGTGATTCTGCTCATTATCATCAGGTGTCTTCAATAATCAAACAATCATCACTCAATTAATCACTTAGGTATCTTATTAACTGCTTCAGTGTTACTTTAACACCCTGCTGGTGGTTCCCATATGAACACCGAGCGGTATTAATTCAACACCGGGGAATTTACTGTGTGCATTCTGGGAGTTGTTGTCTTTCATCCACATGAGACAAAAATACATTTTCTGTCTTTTCTCAGTCTAGAAGGCACCAAATAAGGGTCAATTTTTGTACATCTAAGTTAGGGGTAGGCAAGTTTGGTCCTAGAGAGCTGATGTCCTGCAGAGTTTAGCTCCAACCCTACTAAGCCACCACAGTATAAAACTCATAGCTCCCAGCATGCATTGCAGCATTAAGTATGTCATCATTGTTGAGATTCATATGCTGATTCTTGATATCTGTGTGCGTCTAAACTGAAATAACGTTCAATAAGAGATATGTAAAAAACACAACATAAGCCCTGTTTCCACCGGAACAATTTGTACCAGGAACTTTTTCTCCCCCAGACCTGCTACTGTATGCAACTACTATCAAATGCATCGTGTTTCGCCATTGGTTTGGGTACACAATAGAACAATGGAATGATGGGACAGCGTGGTTCCAACTTTCACCGAAGCCCAGTGGATAAAGATTTTCCAGATGTCTAAGGATACTTTTCTGTATCTCTGTCGTCGCTTGCAACCTCAACTGGAGTTCAACCTCAGAGTACAGAAGCCTCTCTCATTTATTTGGAGTTGGAATTGCTACTGTGTGTCACTGTGTACACAATTTCTGCTCATCTGTTGAGAAGGTACTCATGCAAGAAGTTATTCAGTTACCAAACACTGAAAAGCTGAAAGAAATGGCGGCGTATTTTGAGCGCAGATGGGGGTTGCCACAGTGTGTAGGTGCAATTGAAGGGTCACACATCCCCATTCTTGGACCAGAGGAGCACCACACGGAGTACTTCAACCGAAAAGGCTGGCATTCGATCATCCTGCAGGCTGTTGTGGATGCAAGGGGTCTCTTTTGGAATATTTTTGTTGGAGCGCCAGGAAGCCTGCATGATGCCAGAGTGCTGCATTTGTCAGGCTTGTGGGACCTAGTGGACAGGGGTTTGTTACTACTAGATGTAACATAGAACATTTGTGGACATGATGTCGGGTACTATGTACTTGGTGATGCAGCCCATCCTTTGAAGAGCTGGCTGATGAAACCTTTCACTGACAAAAGACGACTGACACCCCAACAACTTGTGTACAATCTGAAAACAAGCAGAGCCAGGGTGGGGGTTGAGAATGCTTTTGGCAGACTGAAGGGCAGATGGAGGGCATTGCTAAAACGAAATGACTGCAGTACACCCAAGGTCAAGTCCCTGGTGATAGCATGATGTGTTCTGCATAACCTCTGCAAAATGAATGGTGATGAGTTCAGAGAAGAATGGGTTACGAGTACTTTAAACCAGCCTGACGGAGCTCTGTCTTCCACTGTAGAAGCTGAGGGTCTCGACACACGTACAGGTCTAATGAAGTTTTTGACTAAAATGTAGTAAACTTCAGTAGCACAAGTTATAGAGATGAAAATGTCTTTTTTTGTTTTTTTTATGGGAAAAATAACCTTTAGAGGCTGCAATGGACATTTTCTCAGCTGTATACACCTGTTGTACATTGTTTAAAGTGTGCCACGTTATTTTAATAAACATTTTTTTACTGCTGCATCACGCTTTGGTTTTACATTATTCAGTTAACAGTCACCCCCGATTTGGGCAGAGAGAGCATAAATTATGTAGCGACTATGAGTCAGATAAAATAATAACTCAACGGGGAATTTGAATTAAAATGAAAGAGACTCGAATTACACTATAATTTATAAATAATTCAGAATTAATGTTTACACCTTAACTTATTCGTCCACCGATATGTAAGAGCTTAGAGGGGACTCTGTTAAAGGGAAACGGGTCTATTTAGCTCAAATGAATGAATTAATTAATTCATAAGGAATTTTGAGAGTCTATTTTACAGCCAAGCAAATTAATCTTCCAGCGTTCATTTGAACGGGCCGTAAATATCAACTCTGCAGCGGATATTAATATCCGAACAATAGTGAAACACTATTGAACAGCCAGGTAACTTAGATCGGCAGTTCAAGACATTAAATTCATAAGCACATAACACAAGAACAGTTATCTTTGAATACAAACGGAACTTTATTGATTACTCTAACACACCAAACTAATATCTAACATAAACACACGCACTCGCACATTCACACAGAAAGGAAGAAGGTGAGGCAAAGAATACGTTTTAAGAGAGAGAAAATATGAAATCCCAAGCAATATATGCATTTATGACACATGACCTGAATAAACCATTGATCAGTAATTTAACCTCCTATTGTTTCTTAGGCAGGGTTATTACATTTGATCTAATGCACCAGTTCAGCTCGGAATCTAGAGGTATTACTTGCGTTTGTGTGTCGTCTCAGACAGGGGATTCTCTTTCCCCGCTGGAGAGGGGTTTTCCTGGGTCTTTGATTCTGGTCGTGTCTTTGATCGACGTCTTGGGAAGCCAATCACGTGGGGTGTTGTTTGAAGTTGAAGCTCGCTGTTGGAGACTCGTGAGTAACTTTGCGGCGAAACTTAACAGAACCCGAGACGTAATGAATAGAAAATAAACTTTAAGTAAAAGAAAGGAAAGTGAGAGAAGAGCAGATGGCCTGAATTAAATCGTTGTTTAACCCATTTTCTCTGATCTTGGTCTGCCACGATCGTCAGATCGTCTCCTGGGAGCTCTCCGTTCAGAACTCAACTCTGGTCAAACTACTAGGACTCAACTCATCTCTGAACTGCGAACTGGCTGCGAACAGGCCTTGAACCGGCTCGAACTGCTGGCTCTGAACAGGCTGCGAACAGAACTAGCAGTGAACAGACTGCGAACCGACTCTCTTCGTTTAACCTCTTCGAGGTTAAAAATCGAATATTTGCCCATCCCCTGGATGGGTTCTGGCCAATTACGGTTCAGGGGTGACTATGTCTCCACCCCTCCCATAAAATTGGGTTATCTATGGTAATTTAGTTTCCTGCTCTTAAGCAGAGAGTAAATTTAGACCTAATTTCTTACTATAAGGACATGATCAATTCTATAAAGATTTCATTCAGCTCATCTGTTGGATTATACCCATACGAACAAAAAGATATCAAACACGGTGCCTTTTCATCCACTCATTCAATAGTTACATAATTGCATGAACTGGGAGTGATATACATGCATAATAGTCACGTGTGTCAGTTGTAAACACACTAACAAGCTATGTCGAAGGCTATTTGAATGAAAGTCCAATAATCAGTGATTTGATGCACTCCATATGTAACAGTTTCTGTGAGTTTGCTTGGAGTTTTAAGCTGTGTCATGTGGAGTTCATTTACCGGTCATTGAAAAGACAGAGATCTGGTTTGTTTCTTTGTCTTGTGATCACAACGAGTCTTTTGTCCTCTTTGTCTAAGTTTTGGTCAAAAGTCCATAGGAAATCGAGTAATTATTATCTAAAACTAGTAGCTCCGGGCAGAATAGAGCCTCCGTGATAGATGGTCGATTTCCTGGGGTCTGGAGCTGACTTGGGCTTTGTAAATGGGATGTTCATTTGATCGAATCATTTGGAAGATTCATTCATCTATATGTCTGCGCCCACAATTAATACAATTAAATGCTTTTAAAATGACTGCAGCTCATGTGCCCTTGGGACAACACACATAACCAAAGTATCAGACTCAAATACATGTTCAAATACATAGACATATAAAAAGTATTACATATATTTGTATATAAAGAAGCTAAAGCCAAGTTGTATTTTTAGCATTTTAGTTTTTACATGGCTTTGTCATAAATATAAAACGTCATAAGTGACTTATCAGGTTGTTAAACACATCACCAAAACTTTGCTTATTTTAATGTGCACTTTCACCTGGTTTAAATACTGAGCTTTTTAAAAGGAGTTTAAATGGAGAAATTGCCAGTCACTACTTCCTGCATTATGACTATAATTAGAATGTGGTAACAAGCAGTATGTGTCTTTTTACATGTTGTACTACATATTGTAGCATATACTTAATTATATAGTTTGTGTTGAAGGTTAACTTCTAACCGGCACTTAAAACTTTACAGTCAGTGCTAAAATTACCATGGAAATGAAAAGACACTATCTTCATCTTTGATGAATTAAGTAAATGTCCAATATAATATCCAAATGGCATACAATAGATCAGGCATTCTCAACCCTGGTCCTCGAGGGCCACTGTCATGCAGAGTTTAGCTCTAACCCTAATCAAACACCAGCTAATTGAGCCTTTCAGGATTACTGGAAATCTACATGCAGGTGAGTTTGATCAAGGTTGGACCTAAACTCTGCAGGACAGTGGCCCTCGAGGACCAGGGTTGAGAACCCCTGCATTAGATAATACTTGCAATGCAATTAGCTGGAAAGTTATCTGGAGACAAGTGGACCATGTCGCTACAACAGTCTTTTGAGGACGTGCCCAAGTTTCTAAAAAATGAACTTTACCACAACGTCCTCACAACGTTGTCATAAAGTAATGTCGCACTGACCAAATGACGACTAACTGACGACGTCGTCACAACGTACTGTGTTTGCTGGGTTGGCCAAACATTTAGTAAAGTATATTCAGTACATAAAATCACTACTGGTCTCCAATTCTGTCCATCAAGTCCTGGAGTCCGACCTGAAGAGAGACTCATAACAGTCGAAGTAACTTCCTCAAAAGTAAGCTCAGTCTCTAAAGATTCCCTGTGTTCTTCAGATAAAAAAGGAAGATCCTTGACCTCATTCCTACAATGTTTATCTGAGCGCAGGGGTGTAGCACAAAATCCTGGGCCCTATGCATAGGCAGTCCTGATGGGCCCCCATGTTCCATGTTAAAATATATTCCAGACTTTTCAAAGGGCCCTCTCCCTAGACGGGGCCCTGGGTAGTCAGGTCCACTTTTCCCCCCACTTCCACGCCCATGTCTGAGCGTTCAGCAGAGTACACGTTTGAATAAAAACCCACAGCAGGTCTACGCATCTCCAGCAGATTTGAGGTCCAGTCTCATCCTTCAGCAAGTCCATCTGTTTCTGTTGACTCTGTTTGCGCTCCAGATTAAAGAAGTAAGTGGGATCATCCATATCTTTTACAGTCAGAAAGTGGCTTCTTATGAGAGCTCCTTTAACTCTTTCATTTAAGATTGAGTTTAGTTTATTTATTTTCTCAGTCCACAGTTCCTTTAGATTATCAGTATCATTTTCAGTCTTTTTTTTTCAATGTCACAAATGTCCAAGTTTCCAGCCACTCCAAAGTCTTTTTTAAATGAAAAGAAGAATGAGAAGAACATTTTTGACAAAAATCTCTTATATGCACTTTCCCAACTTCCCACCATTGTGCAATGCTTTGAAAAAGACTCCTTTCTGTTTTCCAGGTCTCCCAAAACAAATTAAAAGCTTCACAAAGTTCCTTATCTTCTAAAAGTTTTGTATTAAAATGCAATTAACAACTCTTATGTGTATTTTTACCAATGTAATTGCAACAGTAATACATTTATGACCAGAAATAGCATTAGGAATTATATTTGTGCTAACAACTCTATTTCTCATATAGCAGATATATAAAAACGATCCAAACGAGCAGCAGAAATATTTTCATTACAAACTTTGACCCATGTATATTGCTTTGTAAAGGGATTATGTTCTCTCCACACATCTACTAAGTTTTTCATGACAGCAGCTAAACATGTGGCTGACATTGCTTGAGGCTCCTCACCATTTCTATCTAATGTAAAATCAATGGTACAGTTCCAGTCCCCTACAAAAACAATAAAAACATCATATTTTTGTTCCTTAATTATTTTTTCCAACTTAGTAAACAATGTTGTTCTGCTCTAACATTAGGAGCATTGATATTCACAAACAAAAAATTTAATTTACAAATTTCAACCTTTACTATTAAAACACCTTCCTGGCTCCACTTCATTTTTAATTTAAACTTTTGCTTTAATAGAATGGGGAAGAAGAATAGCTACACCGTCACTTAAATTAGTCCCATGACTCAAAACATACTCTTCTTTCCACCATCAACCCCAATAAACTTAATTACTAAGAGTACTGTGGGTCTCTTGTAGGAAAGTAACATTTAATTCCTTCAAATGAATCATTTCTGATAAAATCCCATTCTTCCTCCCATCTCTCATCACATTAAGGGATCCCACCCGCAATATCTCCATAAGAGAAAGAAAGAGGAGAGAAAAGCAGAAAAAAGAAGCTAGGTTAAAAGTCATCATGGAAGTTTAGTATTGCCCCTTGTTATTCTTTCTCTTCCTACTCACCTACACTGTGTAATACCGTTTATTTTATTATTTTTTCTATTTCCTCTTTTGTTGTGAGAGTTCCTCATAACGTCTCGGTTACGTATGTAACCCTCGTTCCCTGAAGGAGGGAACGGAGACGTACGTCGGAACTGACCGACGAATTGGGATCTGATCTCAGAGACCAATCTACTTCGAGTGTATTAAAAACGAGCCAATGGAGATTGGCATGCGATCCACGCATTCCACGCACCGCCCCGCAGCGCGGGTATAAATAAGGAAGTGGAATGCTTGATCATTGCTTTTTTCTGCTGAGGAGCCGAACTAGTGACTCGGCCCCCTAGCGGAAGCACAGCACCTGGCGACGGGACGTACGTCTCCGTTCCCTCCTTCAGGGAACGAGGGTTACATACGTAACCGAGACGTTCCCTTTCAGTCGGTCACGTTCGACGTACGTCGGAACTGACCGACGAATTGGGATCCCTACCAAAACGCCAGGGCGCTGGCCCTTCCAGCGTCCTGCTTGAGCACACTGGACCGTCTTAGATGGTACGGAAGTCAGGGCTCCAAGCAGGGAGGTCAGTCACTGCTGTTTCTGCAAGACCCACACAGTGTGACTATTGGATAACGCTGGAAAAGCGTGCCCGTCTCGGGAGATGGTACGCTGCGGAACCACGTCCTTCGTAGAAGGCTAGGTGGCAGAATACACATAAGGACTAACCTGGCAGGGTAGTGCAACATATGGCAGTCTCTGGGGTGGTTCCAGCCTGGTCCCAGGGGGGAAAGAACACGCCCAGAGACGACAGAGCGGGCTCTGTCAAGGGAAAGACACGGGGCTAGCCGAGTAGGGTAGCTGGTACCGTGGAAGAATACACATATGGGGTAGCCGTGAGGGGACCGCTACATATGGAACCCAGCCTACACACACGTTTCACAAGCATACGGGTGCAGGCCTGGCGTCAGACGGCCGCAACGTCTGGCACCGCAGGGGTGACGGAGGAGCTCGACAGGGTTAGCCGTTTCCAGGGAACACAACTGGAGAAAAATAGACGCACGTATCCGGCCCAGAGGACGGGAGTGGCGTTGCAAGCCGACACTTAGAACGGGCACTTAGCGCTACTGGCCACTGGGGGCGAGGATGCGGGAAGATACCGGCTCTACACGGAGGCTATAGAATCTAGCGAACGTGTTAGGTGTCGCCCAGCCCGCAGCTCTACATATATCTGTCAGCGAGGCGCCTTGAGCCAGCGCCCAGGAAGAAGCAACACTCCTTGTTGAGTGTGCTCGCAACCCGAACGGGCAAGGCACGTCTTGGGACTGGTAAGCCAAGACGATAGCATCCACTATCCAGTGGGCTAACCTCTGCTTGGAGACAGCCTTTCCCTTCTGCTGGCCTCCGTAACAGACGAAGAGTTGCTCTGAGGTCCGAAAGCTTTGAGTCCGGTCGACGTAAGCGCGGAGAGCGCGGACGGGACATAACAAAGCCTGGGCTGGGTCTGCCTCCTCCGAAGGCAGCGCTTGCAGGTTCACTACCTGGTCCCGGAAGGGAGTGGTAGGAACCTTGGGCACGTATCCAGGCCGGGGTCTCAGGACAACGTGAGAGTTGGCCGGCCCGAATTCTAGGCACGATTCGTTGACCGAAAGTGCATGCAGGTCCCCTACCCTCTTGATGGAGGCCAATGCCGTCAGAAGCACTGTCTTCATTGACAGGATTTTAAGCTCCACAGACTGCAAAGGCTCAAAGGGAGGGCTCTGAAGTGCTCTGAGCACTAGAGCTAAGTCCCAAGAGGGTAACGAGTTTGGACGAGGAGGATTTAGCCTCCTCGCACCTCTGAGGAACCTGACGATTAAGTCGTGCTTTCCTACGGACTTACCTTCGACTGCGTCGTGATACGCCGCTATTGCTGCAACGTACATTTTGAGGGTGGAGGGAGACAGCCTTCGCTCCAGCCCATCTTGCAGGAAAGAAAGCACGACACTAACCGAACACCTTCGGGGGTCTTTCCGGTGGGAAGAGCACCATTCAACGAACAGGTTCCACTTCAAAGCGTAGAGGCGCCTCGTAGAGGGGGCTCTAGCAGAAGAGGCCCTCCCTGGGCTGCCCGTCTCAGGGCCGCTTCCCCTTGCGCTTGCCGGCTGGTTTAGCGGAGCCCTGAGCGGGCTCCCTTACGTCCGGCACCCTGTTTTCCCGGTGGAGGCTGCTGCTTGGGCTTCGCAGGGGCGGAGGCGGACGCAGGGGGACGCCCTCGGCGACGAGCAGGCGGAGGTGCTGCCGACGACGACTGGGTGGAGGCAGCAGCGGGTCGTCGGGGCAGGATGTTTTTGATGGCCTCCGTCTGTTTCTGGGCCACCGAGAACTGCTGGGCGAAGCTCTCGATGGCGTCGCCGAAGAGGCCGGCCTGACAGACAGGGGCGTTGAGAAACCGGACCTTGTCGGAATCACGCATGTCTGCCAGGTTCAGCCACAGGTGGCGTTCCTGGACCACTAGTGTGGACATCGCCCGACCCAGGGAGCGTGCAGTGACTTTCGTCGCCCGGAGAGCGAGGTCAGTCGCCGCACGCAGTTCCTGCATAACACTCTGGTCAGAACTACCCTCGTGCAATTCCTTTAGCGCCTTAGCCTGGTGGACCTGCAGGAGCGCCATGGCATGCAGAGATGATGCCCGACACTCGCGGCGGCCCGGGAAAGCATAGCCGTAAGCTCTGGGTCGGACTCGGGCAACGCTGTCACACCCGAAGGGGGCAGCGCAGCCGAATCTTCATCCTCAGAGCCCATTAGCTCGTCCCCCGATGCTGCAATCAACAGCATGTCCTCAGCCGGAGCCCCAAAAGAAACGCCTGGGACCTCCCGGGGGAGGCCAGCGCGCTCTTCTGGAAGCTCCACCGGCGCAGCGGAGGGGGGAGGGGCCCGAGGAGCCATTTGACCCATCGGGGAAGCCCTCACAGTAACCCTCAGGTCCCCACCAGGGCCATCAGCCAAAGTAGCAGCCCTCTGCTTTGCAGCGGGAGGACCACTAGATCGGGGGATGCGCAATGGTGCTCCGCCTCTTTCGAGGTAATGGAGTCTGGACCGTAAAACTGCGATGGTCATGTTCCCGCAATGGGAACATGAGTCATTCACGAACGTGGCCTCAGCGTGCTGAACGCCCAAACACGTGAGACAACGAACGTGACCGTCAGCTGGGGACAGATATCGACCGCATCCAGAAACACACGGTTTGAATGACATCTTGAAAAAGACGCAGGGTCAAACCGTGTTGCTCTTTTAGAAAGGAAACTGCTCTTTTACGTGCTGAAGCACTCAGGGAGATGACCGCGGCACCACACAGTACAAAGGTGCAAGCCTGTGTGTGCACTCAGAATAGGAAACGCCCAGCGAACCAACAGCTGATCTCCGTCTGAAGCGGCACTCGCTGACGCGCCGTCACACCCGCCCTGGAAGCAGCAGATCCTCTCACGAGACTCGTCAAAACACTCTTCGTAGAAACAGGAAACATTCACTGTTCGGCTCCGAAGTAGAAAGCAATGATCAAGCATTCCACTTCCATATTTATACCCGCGCTGCGGGGCGGTGCGTGGAATGCGTGGATCGCATGCCAATCTCCATTGGCTCGTTTTTAATACACTCGAAGTAGATTGGTCTCTGAGATCAGATCCCAATTCTTCGGTCAGTTCCGACGTACGTCGAACGTGACCGACTGAAAGGGAACTACTTATTTTTTACTAGCCATGAAACTGTTTTATGTAAAAACAGGCAGTTATGATATTTCAAAGATACAAAATGTAATAAACAGTGTTTGTCAGGTTATTCAGGTAGGTTTGACAGTAGATTTCAGGTACAGAAATGTAATTAAGTAAGCAAATGATTAACATTAAAAGCACAGAGGGCAGGAATATTACGCTGTTGTCACTTTCAGAGCGAATGCGTTTACTTTCTCAACTGTTTACGTTCACTTAAGACATAACCGACTATGTTTACTAGGATACTTGCTATTTTTTGTCCGTTCAGGTGCAAGAAGATGTGAAAGAGCTGAGTTCAGTATATACACATAAACTCTCCCACACGTCATTCACGTTTGTTCACCTTCATGCATTGTTAGAATTCATAAAAATGTTACTGGCCAAATGGCGATAAACACAGTTTCATAGTACAGTATCATAAACATGTTTAGAAGAATCAGAGGGGTTTGTGGGTAATTGTGGAGTAGCAGAAACCGTTTTAGAAGAATCAGAGGGGTTTGTGGGTAACTGGGCACTTTTGCAGTCATTATGAAGTCTGGTCTCTTTAATCTCCTCGTACAGCGGTTGAGGAACCTGGGAATAGAAAGAGAAACGATTTACAGCTTTTGATGAAGGTCATCAAACACATTCTCATCAAACAATTTGACTTTACAAACCGCTTCACTGTTTACTGTTCCAGGATCAGATATTCTAGCGGCTGAATCTGGATCTGTAAAACAAATACACTGCATTAAATTTAGTAATAAATCATGACAATAATAATAACTCACATTGATGCTCAAGATATCAGACTTGCATTGACTAGTTGTGACCAGCAGAGGGAAGCAACATCTTTCTATCCACTCGTTCCACAGACATTAATGTAATTCACTCTCAAACGACTGCAAACATTATTCTGATACATAAATGACTATGACAAACTTATAAACGCGTAACAAATAACACGCAACATCATCATCATCATTGCCAGAGAGTTAGGTAAAGTTCTGAGAACATTGTTAGCTGGTTTACCTCGAGTCTGATGCTTCTTATAGAGAATCACTATGAATGACACAAATCCAACGATGAGCAGAAGCAGAACCACACTCACACAGATGATCAGAGACAATGATGATGAAGATGATGGTGATGGTGATGATGATGGTGATGATGACGACGACGACGACGACGACGACGACGATGATGACGACGATGATGATGATGATGATGATGATGATGATGATGATGATGACATTTACATTTACATTTATGCATTTAGCAGACGCTTTTATCCAAAGCGACTTACAACTTGGGGGTACAATAAGCGATTGGTCGTGAAGAGTCGAGTGAGCGCAACAAGTGCTTGAAATACTTGGTCCGTGTACATTTCTCAGTGTAGCACAGGTTAGAGTAGGGCGGGAAAGAGGAGGAAAAGAGGAAAGGAAAGTTTTTTTTTTTTTTTTTTTTTTTTTTTAGGAGGTTAAGTGCTCACGGAAGAGATGAGTTTTTAGTTGACTTTTGAATGTTGTCAATGAATCCGCATTTCGGATGGCGGTGGGCAGATCGTTCCACCAGCTGGGAACGTTGAATGAAAATGTTCTGGAGAGGGATTTTTTGCCTCTCTGTGATGGTACCACAAGCCTTCGCTCCTTAGCTGAACGAAGGCTTCTGGTGGGGGTGTGTCGACGTAGAATCGAGTCAAAGTATGCAGGAGCTGAGTGCGTGGTGGCTCTGTAGGCAAGCGTCAGCGACTTAAACTTGATGCGAGCAGCGAGTGGTAGCCAGTGCAGAGAGATGAAGAGTGGTGTGACGTGGGTCCTTTTGGGCTCGTTGAAGACCAGACGTGCCGCTGCATTCTGGATCATTCGAAGTGTTTGGATCGCACAAGAGGGGAGTCCAGCCAGAAGCGCATTGCAGTAGTCAAGTCTAGAAATAACCAGGGCCTGGACAAGAAGCTGTGTTGCGTGTTCTGTTAGGAACGGTCTGATCTTCCTGATGTTGTAGAGCGCAAACCTGCAAGAGCGAGCTGTCTTAGCAATGTGTTCTCTGAAGGACAACTGGTCATCAAATGTAACTCCAAGATTTCTGACTGATTTTGAAGGGGAGATCAGGGATGCACCTAGCTGGATGGTGAAGTCATGTTGCATAGTGGGACTGGCGGGAAAGATGAGGAACTCAGTCTTTGCCAGGTTGAGCTGTAGGTGATTTTTACTCATCCATGCAGAGATGTCAGCCAGACAGCTGGAGATTCGTGCAGCTACTGTGGGGTCGTCTGGTTGGAATGAAAGGTAGAGCTGAGTGTCATCCGCATAGCAGTGATATGAGAAGCCATGTGCCTGTATGATGGGACCTAATGAAGTAGTGTAAATGGAGAAAAGGAGAGGTCCAAGCACTGAGCCCTGAGGAACCCCCGTGGTCAGTTGATGCGCTTGGGATTCCTCTCCTCTCCAGGCAACCTTGAATGACCTACCTGTGAGATAAGATTCAAACCAATGGAGCGGAGTCCCTGTGATGCCCAGTGATGAGAGGGTGGACAGAAGGATTTGATGATTTACCGTGTCAAAGGCAGCAGATAGATCAAGGAGGACAAGGACTGATGATTTGGACTCAGCTTTAGCTATCCGTAGGGCTTCGGTGACCGACAGTAATGCAGTCTCTGTGGAGTGGCCCCTTTTGAAACCGGATTGGTTCGAGTCCAGCTGGTTATTCTGTGAGAGGAAGGATGAAACCTGGTTGAAAACAACTTGTTCAAGAGTTTTTGCTATGAATGGCAGGAGAGAGACAGGTCTGTAGTTATCTATGAGTGATGCGTTTAAAGTAGGTTTCTTAAGCAGTGGAGTTACCCGAGCCTGCTTGAAGGTGGTAGGGAAAGTGCCAGTGCAGAGCGATGTGTTGATGATGTGTGTGAGTGCAGGAAGGAGAGTAGGAGAGATGGCTTGAAGGAGGTGTGAGGGAATGGGATCGAGAGGACAGGTGGTAGGATGGCTGGAGAGGAGAAGTTTAGATACTTCGGCCTCAGTGAGTGTGGAAAATGAGGAGAGAGTATGTTCGGTCGTGGAAGTGGCTGATCTAAAATCCACAGTGTGTGGGGGTGAGAACTGATTGCTGATAGTTGTTGTTTTGTTTGTGAAGAATTGTGCAAAGTCGTCTGGAGATAGGGAGGTGGTGGGGGGTGGAGGAGGAGGACAGAGCAGAGAGTTGAATGTTCTGAATAGTGTGCGTGAGTTTGTGGTGCTGGTGATTTTGTTTTGGAAATAAGAATATTTAGCTGCGTGTACTTCATTCGAGAAGGATGAAGGATGACGACGACGATGATGATGATGATGACGATGATGATGATGATGATGATGATGATGATGACGACGATGATGATGATGACGATGACGACGATGATGATGATGACGACAACGACGATGATGATGACGATAATGATAATGATGATGATGATGATGGTGGATTTGTGTTTTGCTCTAAAAATATAGAAAAACATTCACTGTGACAAACGGTGCACATTTTCAAGCTTTGAAAACTAGAAACCTTCATAAATGTTCCTTTCTGTAAATGTAAAATCTTGATAAAAACTTAGATTTTTATAAACCTTGAGTTTATTGAGAACTGCATGAGGCAAACATCCTGCCTCTCATTGTGATGATACTACGCCTTCAACTATAAATATCATACAATACAACCTGGGATTATATAAATACACACAGTATGTCTCCAGTAGAACAGACTCTCCAAACACACATTTCTTTAATACACGTTAGTTCATTGTTGTCTTGTTTAGTCAATGTTTAGCCATACATGCATACTTTTATATCCTTAACTTCAGTGAATGAATTTCACTTGAGCACTAATGGCTCGTATCCACCGAGCAGTGCGGTACGGTTCAGGTCAGTTCAGTACGATTCAGTTCAGTGTTTCCACCGTCAACAGAACCCTTATGATAGGCAACAAGGCGTGGTGTAGCGATCTACGTCATTCTAGCGCGAAGAAGAAAGCGACACAGTAAACAACAATGGACGTCTGACAGAAATAAAGTCAGTCTGGTCAGTAATGTGTGAAGCTGGTAATGCTGTTTGTGGAGTTGTTTAATCCTCCTCTGCTGAGATCTTCAGAGATTTAATGTCTTCTTTTATCTTCAGTTGATTTCAGGCTGTGTGGCTTTATTTGTAGTTGTGTCTCATTTTCTGAGAGTGCAAGCATGATGTGGAACCAACATCACATTGTAACGTTGATTCAATGCCATTACTATTGATTTTTGGATGAAATTTACATTTAAAGAAATCTACATTATTTGCGGGTGCAAGAGCTATGTGGATTCAATGTGTTTAACGTTAATTAAACGTTTCCCAGATAAATGCTATCTGGGAAATTACATAATGTTCAGCAAATTTTAAAAATATTTATTCTATGCTTAAAACAAGAAAAATTGTCAGAAAAATAAATTTATTTTAAGAGGGAATCTAACTCTACCATTTAATATACTTTTAATACAGCATTAAATTTAATTTAATACAGCACTACATTTAATATAGCATTAAATTGACAAAACAACAGCATTTGTGATGGTCGAGTTCAAAATGCATCTGCGTTACTCACCTGTTATGTTCAGCTTCACTTCAGTGGATAAATCAATTTCTTTAGGGATATCAACTGCACAGTAGTACGTCCCAGAATCCTCTTGACTCAGATCTCTGATGGTCACAGTGAAGACTGCTGAACTTGTGTTGTCATACAGAGAGAATCTTCCAGAATGAACCCATTTATTTTTCTCATTAATAATGATGAGGTCAGCGCACCATCCAGCCTTTCGTATATCTGACTTCTGACCTCTACACAAATACTTTGTTTTTGTAGTATAATTTCCCTCATATTTGCATGTGATGTTGACTTCAGATCCTGAATATCCCGTCACATTCATGGAGCTCATGACACCTACAACAAACCAGCATTTTAATAAAACACTTCAGTATGGTTATTATGAGGCTTGAAAATGCTTTCAAAAGTTCCTCCTCAGATTCTTACCAGGAATCATGAGCAGAGTGAAAGTCCAGATGATCTTCATTCTTCTCTCTTATTAAATTATCTTCTCTGCTGCCAGTAGATTCAGTTCTTCTGAAGCTCTCGATGTGTGTTTCAGTGTTTCCTGCTAGTGCTTTTGTCATGAATGTGATGAGATACTGACTTCCTCTTCCTTTGTCTTAACCCGAGAAGTTTTTCATGACAGCAGCTAAACATGTGGCTGACATTGCTTGAGGCTCCTCACAATTTCTATCTAATGTAAAATCAATGGTACAGTTCCAGTCCCCTACAAAAACAATAAAAACATTATATTTTTGTTCCTTAATTATTTTTTCCAACTTAGTAAACAATGTTGAACGTTCTGCTCCAACATTAGGAGCATTGATATTCACAAACAAAAAGTTTAATTTACAAATTTTAGCCTTTACTATTAAACACCTTCCTGGCTCTACTTAATTTTTAAATAAAACATTTACTTTAATAGAAGGGAAAAAAGAATAGCTTCACCGGCACTTAAATTAGTCCCATGACTCAAAACATACTCTCCTTTCCACCATAAGCCCCAATCAACTTCATTACTAAGAGTACTGTGGGTCTCTTGTAGGAAAGTAACATTTAATTCCTTCAAATTAATAATTTCTGATAATATCCCATTCTTCCTCCCATATCTCATCACATTAAGGCAGGGATCCTCAAATCTGGCCCACGAGATCCACTTTCCTCTAACTAGTTTAGCTCTAACCCTAATCAAACACACCTGAACATGCCAATCAATGCCTTCAGGATCATTAGAAAATCACAGGTAGGTGAATTTGATCAGGTTTGGAGCTAAACTCTGCAGCACATTGGCCCTCCAGGGCAAGATTTAGGGACCCTGCATTAAGGGATCCCACCCACAAGATCTCCATGAGAGAAAGAAAAAGGAGAAAAAAGCTTAGTTAAAAGCCATCATGAAAGTTTAGTATTTCCTCTTGTTATTCTTTCTCTTCCTACTCTCCTGCTCTGTCTAATACCAGTTAAATGTTTACAACTCTCTTTTGTCATGAGAGTTCCTCAAAACTTTTTGTTTTTCTTACTTTCATCACAGAAGTGTCTATCCACTATGGTTTCATCCTCACTCCCTCCACCTGCTCAGTTCTCAGCACTGGACACTAACAGTGCTACTGACACTCTTTGCTCCACTCTAACATCTTGCTTAGACAACTTCTGTCCCGTTTCATCCAGGCCAGCCCGCACCACTCCCTCTGCCCCCTGGCTGTCTGATGTTCTCCGCGAACATCGCTCTGGGCTCCGGGCGGCAGAGAGGAAGTGGCGCAAAACTAAAAACATTACTGACCTGACCCTGTATCAGTCTCTTCTCGCTTCTTTCTCTAGTAACGTCTCCACTGCTAAAACTACATACTATCACAACAAAATACACAACTGCTCTGACTCTCGTGCACTCTTCAGAACGTTCTCTTCGCTCCTCTGTCCTCCTCCTCCCCCTCCTTCATCAACTCTTACAGCTGATGACTTTGCATCATTTTTCACACAAAAAACCTCCTCCATCAGCAGCCAATTCTCCGCACCACAAACCGACACGCACATCTCAACAACCATAACATAAACACTCCCCTCCTTCTCTCTGCTCTCTGAAGCTGAAGTCTCCAAACTCATCCTTTCCAACCACCCCACTACCTGTCCGCTTGACCCTATCCCCACTCACCTCCTTCAGGCCATTTCTTCTTCTGTTACTCCTGCACTCACTCACATTGTCAACACCTCTCTTCACACCGGGACCTTCCCCACAGCATTTAAGCAGGCTCGGGTAACCCCACTGCTTAAGAAACACTCTATGAACCCAGCACTTTTAGAAAACTACAGACCGGTATCCCTTCTGCCTTTCATTGCAAAGACACTCGAGCGAGTTGTTTTTAACCAGCTCTCTACGTTTCTTGAACAGAACAACCTCCTGGATATCAACCAATCAGGCTTCAAAAGCGGCCACTCAACTGAGACTGCCCTGCTCTCGGTTACGGAGGCACTGAGGCAGGCAAGAGCGGCTTCCAGATCCACAGTACTTATCTTACTGGATTTGTCTGCTGCTTTTGACACAGTTAACCACCAGATCCTCCTGTCAACTCTCATGAAGATGGGCATCTCAGGAACTGCTCTCCAGTGGCTCAAGTCTTACCTCTCAGGTAGGTCCTTCAGGGTGTCATGGAGAGGTGAAGTGTCTAAGTCACATCATCTAGCCACTGGAGTTCCACAGGGCTCAGTGCTTGGACCACTTCTCTTCTCCATCTACATGTCATCACTGGGATCGGTCATTCAGAAACATGGCTTTTCCTATCACTGCTATGCAGACGACACTCAACTCTACTTCTCATTTCAACCAGATGATCCCACGGTTGGTGTTCGTATTGCTGCCTGCCTAACAGACATTTCTGCCTGGATGAAGGAGCATCACCTGCAACTCAACCTTGCAAAGACTGAACTGCTTGTGGTCTCAGCCAACCCAGCACTTCATCACAATCTCTCCATTCAGCTAGGATCATCAACCATAACTCCGTCCAGGACAGCCAGGAATCTTGGAGTTGTGATTGATGATCAGCTAAAATTCACTGACCACATTACTGCAACAACCCGGTCCTGCAGATTTGCATTATACAACATTAGGAAGATTAGACCCTTCCTATCTGAGCTGACCACACAACTCTTGGTCCAAGCTCTTGTTCTCTCCAGACTGGACTACTGTAATGCTCTTCTAGCAGGCCTTCCGGCATGCACTATCAAACCCTTGCAACTGATCCAGAATGCAGCGGCGAGGGTGATCTTTAACGAGCCGAAGAGAGCGCACGTCACGCCTCTCTTCATCAGACTCCACTGGCTACCAATAGCCGCTCGCATCAAATTCAAGGCACTGGTACTCGCCTTCAAAGCAACCACTGGCTCTGCACCAATTTACCTTAACTCGCTTGTTCAGACATACACACCCTCCAGGAGTTTGCGTTCTACCAGTGAACGACGCCTTCTGGTGCCACACCAGAGAGGCATGAAATCACTGTCACGGACCTTTTCCTGGACTGCCCCCACCTGGTGGAATGACCTGCCTATCTCAATTCGAGCAGCCGAGTCTGTAGCCATTTTCAAAAAACATCTAAAGACGCATCTCTTCCAGCAGCACCTGACCAATCAAGAATAGCACTTATCATTCTATTCATTGTCTGTCTGTCTAATTTATTTAAAAAAAATTTTAAATTTTTTTTAAAAAAAAAATCCTGTGTGTTCTGTGTTAGATTAACTGAGACTTGTTACAGCACTTGCATACTGTAGCCTCTGACTGTTGTAGTTGCTTCTATTGCTCTCATTTGTAAGTCGCTTTGGATAAAAGCGTCTGCTAAATGACTAAATGTAAATGTAAGTGACACATTTTTCAGTGTCAGGGAAATAATCACAAATGTCAACCCAAGATTTTCCTTGAGTCTTATCTAGGAAAGCATTAATCTCTTCAACAGTGTATAGATCATTATCACCATCAGCATCTGACCACTGCTCACCATCTCTCATACCATCATCAGTAAACTGTGACAAAACATCTAACCCATCAGCAATGTTCTCCACAGAGCCTCCTGATTCACCTCCTCTAAAACACCCTTTTTTCAATCTCAATTATAGCATCATCAGCAGACTGCGAGCCTTTATTGTCAATAACATCAGCATCATTCATACATTCAGCATTGACAATCACCTCTTCTTGTCTTTTCACCTCCTCTGTGACTCCTTCATCTTGTTCCTCACTCCTCTGCTCTGCTTCATTTCTCTGATGCTCAACAGTAACTCCGGGGGTGCATTTGATATCGTAATTTTTGTTGCCGGAGCGGAGAACGGGTTCACAGAAACAAACTTTTCTTTAACCCACAACCCACTCACAGTCAACTGATTAATCAGCGATTCAGTTTTTTTCACCACAATCGCTTTATTAATATGTGATGCTGACGCTATGTTATCAAACCCAATCTGCTCCCCGACAACTAGGAGCAGATCTTCCACAGAGCTGACCCTGGAACAGATGCCACACCTGCGTCTAACGCACACGGTTTATAAACCACGACTTCTCCTTATCTGTCCTCTACCTAAAAATAGAAAGAAATACAGAGGGAAAAAACATAAGAAATCAAATTAAAAAAAGATGTGAAAAAGAAAACATATTCGCTCCCAACAAACACTCAAGCTCATTCACAAACTCCCAGCATGCACCAGAGAGAGAGAGTGAGAGATAAAGCGGGAAGTGAAAGAAAGACACTGGACAGTGACATCTTGAGGAAACATATGCGGTTCATATGGTCACCTTATAAATGTATGTTTCTGATTGATTAATACATAACTTGTATAGACTTGAAATTAAGCTCTTTCCCCATTGTAGTTTAATTCACAGGACCGGACACCAGTTATTTTGTCAAGAGATTTTCGGCCCCACTTTATATTAGGTGGCCTTAACTATTATGTTCTAACATCAAAAAATAAGTACAATGTACTTACTGTGTTCATATTGTATTGCAAAACACCTTTGCTGATAATGAGGTGGGATACGGGTAAAGTTATGGACAGGTGTGGTGGTATGGGTAAGTTTAAGGGTAGGGTTAGGTGTAAGGGAAGTGTCAACTGTGTAATTACAAATGTAACTACAGAAATTAATTACAGACGTAATTACATGCAGGTATTTTTTTGGTTTCACTTTATTTTGATGGTCCCTTTAACACATTCTGTTGACTATAAATAACATTGCACCTACATGTCTACTAATTCTCATTAGAGTGTTAGTAGAGTATTAGTAGACTGGTAGGGTTAGGGTTAGAATAAGTTGACATGTACTTGCAAAGTTACTTATAGTCAGTAGAATGTCTGTTGGAGGACCATCACAATAAAGAGTTAGCAGACATTAAGCAGACAGTCTACTGATAATCTAATGAGAGTTAGTTGACATGTAGTTGCAAATTTACTTATAGTCAACATAATGTTCAAAAGGGACCATCAAAATAAAGTGTTACCATTTTTTTGAATGTAAGTACAATGTAAAAACATGTATGTACACAATAAGTGCATTGTATCAAATAATTAATTAAAATGTTAGTACATAGTAGTTAAGGCCACCTAATGTAAAGTGGGTCCAGATTTAATTTTTTTATTATTTCATATGTCAGCATAAAAGAGAAAGACAATTTTCTGGGAGATGGTCTTCATTCCAGCTTTCTCTGGTCTTCTGGACTAAAGTGTTGGGTTTTATATGCTGGAAAACGTCTCGGTGACGTATGTAACCCTCGTTCCCTGAAGGAAGGAACAGAGACGCCACGTCGGAGTATCAACGAATTGGAATCTCGCTCGCAAGAGCCAACCTACTTCGAGTGTAACTAAACGAGCCAATGCACATTGGCATGCAATGATTGCACCAGGTGCTCATGCCACGCCGTGTGGGTATAAATGAGACACAGGTGATTGCATCAAATCAGCCTTTTGCTGAGGAGCCAAGTAGGTAGACAGGCACCCCAGCAGGGTACAGACGACATGGCGACGGGACGTGGCGTCTCCGTTCCCTCCTTCAGGGAACGAGGGTTACATACGTAACCGAGATGTTCCCATTCAGTCGGTCACTCGACGAATAGGAATCCCTACCAAAGCGCCATGGCCTCTGCCCCCATCCAGTGCCCTGTGTGAGCCGCCTGAGCTCTCTTACGTGATGAGACGGGGCTCATACCGGGAAGTCCATCACTGCTGTTCCGCATGACCCGCTCAGTGATTCTTGGCTAACACTGGGAAAGCGTGAAAGAAAAGCCTAGTGAAGAGGACGCTGCGGAGCCCACATCGTACCCCAAAGGAGTTATGTGGAGTACAATGCTGAGCCGTAGCCCGCAACGGAGGAGGGGGCTCAGTCCCACTGACGGGAAGGCTCTCCCAAGGGAAAGACACGGGCTTCCCGTAGGAGCGACCGTGGAAAGATATGTGGGATCCCCGCAGGGTCACTCATATAACCCGAGCCCAATACCGGTTCTCAAAGATTCAGCGGCAAGGGGCCTGATGCCAGACGTTCCGCCATGTCCGGCACCGAGGGTAATGGAGGACTCACAGAGTTTGCTTCTGGAGAACAAGAGCGCCGGAGCGCAGCAAGCCGACAAGAGCCGGGGCCTCTCAGTGCTTCTACCCGTTTGAGGTGACAACACAGGAGGAGACCGGCTCTACACGTAGGCTATAGAATCTAGCGAACGTGTTGGGTGTCGCCCAGCCCGCAGCTCTACAGATGTCTGACAGCGAGGCGCCACGTGCCAGCGCCCAGGAGGATGCAACACTTCTAGTAGAGTGTGCTCGCACCCTGAGCGGACAGGGCACACCTTGTGCTTGGTAAGCCAAGGTGATGGCATCTACTATCCAGTGGGCCATCCTCTGCTTGGAGACAGCCTTTCCCTTCTGCTGGCCTCCGTGACAGACAAAGAGCTGATCTGAGGTTCTGAAGCTTTGAGTTCTATCCACGTAAATCCGCAGAGCACGGACGGGACAGAGCAAAGCTAGGGCTGGGTCTGCCTCCTCCGGGGGCAGCGCTTGCAGGTTCACCACCTGGTCCCTGAAGGGAGTGGTAGGAACCTTGGGCACATAGCCAGGCCGGGGTCTCAACAACACGTGGGTATCACCCGGCCCGAACTCTAGGCACGATTCGTCGACCGAAAATGCCTGCAGGTCCCCTACCCTCTTGATGGAGGCTAATGCAGCCAACAGCAAAGTCTTCATAGACAGAATATTTAGCTCTGCTGACTGCAAAGGCTCAAATGGGGCATTCTGAAGTGCTCGGAGCACCAGAGCAAGATCCCAAGAGGGTATGGAGGGAGGGCGAGGAGGATTAACCGTCTCGCCCCCCTAAGGAACCTGACAACCAGGTCGTGCTTCCCAACCGTCTTGCCTTCTAAATGGTTGTGAGAGGCGGATATTGCAGCAACATAAAACTTGAGGGTGGAGGGCAACAGCCTACGCTCCAACCCCTGTTGCAGGAAGGAAAGCACAGACGCGATCGAACATCTTCGGGGGTCTTCTCGGCGAGAAGAACACCACTCGACGAACAGGTTCCACTTCAAGGTGTAAGCCTGTCTTATAGACGGTGCTCGTGCCGAAGTGATGGTGTTAACTACCCCTTGGGGTAAGTCACCTAGAACCTCCGCGTCCCGTCCAGGGCCCAGACATGAAGCTTCCACAGTTCTGGACACGGGTGCCAAAGGGTGCCCCGTCTCTTAGTCAGAAGGTCCTTCCTCAGAGGAATCGGCCAAGGAGGGGCTGTCGCGAGGAGCATAAGTTCTGGGAACCAGGTCCGGTTGGGCCAGTATGGTGCCACCAGCAGGACCTGCTCCTCGTCCTCCCTGACCTTGCACAGAGTCTGTGCCAGTAGGCTCACTGGGGGAAACGCATATTTGCGCAGCCCCTGGGGCCAGCTGTGTGCAAGGGCATCCGTGCCAAGTGTACCCTCGGTCAGCGAATAGAACCACTGGCAGTGGGTCGTTTCTGGGGAGGCAAACAGGTTGACCTGTGCCACCCCGAACTGTCTCCAAATCAACTGAACCACCTGGGGGTGGAGTCGCCACTCGCCTGGGAGCGCAGCTCGTGAAAGCTCGTCGGCCACACGGCACACCAGGGACATGAATGACTCGAAGCGACCTCAGACACTTGGCGGGCGAGTTGCGACATGCGACGGGAGCACAGACCACCTTGTCGGTTGATATACGCAACGGTCGCAGTGTTGTCCGTGCGGACCAGTAAATCTTTGCCCCCTGTAACCGCGCTTTGAGGCGGCTCAGAGCAAGATGCACTGCTAGCAACTCGAGGCAATTGATATGCCAATGCAGGTGCAGGCACGTCCAAACCCCTGACACTGCATGCCCGTTGTATGTGGCTCCCCAGCCCATGGCAGAGGCATCCGTGAAAACCACAGCATGCCTGGACACCTGTTCCAGGGGCACTCCGACCCGAAGGAACGAGGGGTCTGACCATGGACTGAAGGACTGGCGGCAGGCCGGTGTGATGCTCACCCGGTGAGTGCCGCGTTGTCACGCCCATCTCGGGACTCAGCCGTGTAGCCAATGCTGAAGCGGTCTCATATGAAGCAGGCCGAGCGGTGTTACTGCCGCAGCGGCTGCCATATGCCCCAGGAGCCTCTGAAACTGTTTCAGTGGAACCGCCATCCTGCCTTGAAACGTGTTCAGGCAGCTCAGCATTGACTGGACACGCTCCTCCGTGAGGCCCGCAGCGAGGTGAGAGTGTGCTGTGCAACACTAAACCTGATTCCACAGGTGGGCAGGAGAAACGTGAGGATGTCGTCCACTGCTGCCCGCTGGCGAAGGGGGAGGATGAGTGTGGTCCGGCGTTTGACCGGCCACAACTCTCCAAGCCCCCTGAGGACCCGGAGATGGAGGAAACTGCTCTTTTATTGAAAATTTGGGTTATGGCTGTTAAGAGAGTCACACCAACACCGACTGAAGAGATCGCTTCCGAAAGGCGGCTTCCGTCTTCAGTCAGGACTGCGAAGTAGTGAGTGATATCTGGCGTTACCATCTACCACTCGGCTCCGAAGCAAAGGTTGATTTGATGCAATCCCCTGTGTCTCATTTATACCCGCACTGCGTGGCATGAGCACCTGGTGCAATCATTGCATGCCAATGTGCATTGGCTCGTTTAGTTACACTCGAAGCAGGTTGGCTCTCGCGAACGAGATTCCTATTCGTCGGTACTCCGACGTGGCGTCGAGAGTGACTGACTGAATGGGAACTACATTACCAGAGGAACATGTGATGTCCATTAAAATGGAATGTATAAATGTATAAGTCTACATATACATAGAATATATAACAAACCATTAAGTCCCCATTAGCATGGAATGTATAACAAACCGTTAAGTCTACATATACATAGAATGTATAACAAACTGTTAAGTACACATTAGCATGGAATGTAGGCCTATAACAAACCGCTATGTCCGTCCACATACGCATCCGAAACTTACACTGCGCACACACTCAAATGTATTCAAGCATACAATGATTACAAATGATTATGAATACTAATAAAAAATAATAATACAGGAAAACAACACAATAAACAACAATTTTTAGTCTTCACTTGTAACCTATTTTGGCTTAAATTACACATAAAATAAATCAGATCAAAACCCGCTGGAAACCACAAAATGAAAGTGAAACTAATAAATGAGTTATTGTATTGTTTTGTATGAGTCTCAAGCGGCTCCTTTTCTCATCGACAATAAACTACACTTCATAGGCGACTTATAACGCTGAATAACTGACCTTCAAGAGCTCCATATGACAATCAAACACATTACAGAAATCAACAGATCATAAAGCTTTATCTGGACAGACTTGAGCTGCTGGGGTTGAAGAACAAGAACATTGTTAATAGGTTTTGATGTTATTGTGATAAAGATCAATTTTAGTTATATTCAAATATATACATTTTTACTATATTGAGTAAATAACAATCTGAAAACGGACAGTCAATCAGTTTTTATTTTGACTACACTCTCAGAAAAAAGGTACTGTAGAGGTACAATTTTGTTCCTTGGGGAACAAAACGTACAACTGTACCTTTAAAGGTACACAATTGGCCCTTAGGGTACACTTATACCATTGTTTTCCTCTACTTAGAGCAGGGGTAGACAAGATCAGTCCTAGAGAGTTACTGTCCTGCAGATTTGACTCCAACCCTGAAAGACATCTATAGAAGCTCTTATTGAGAATTAACAGAGGTTTAGATGTTGATGTTTTATTGAAAATATTTGTTTTCAGTGTTTCCTTTAGTTGGCCAGTTTGACTCCTGGTTTTTATGTGAGTTTATGGTTTTTGTTACACACATAATCTGTTCAAATCAAAAAAAGCCATAAATAAAAAAATGTCAAGAAGAAAAATGTTTGACTAAACTCATCACTGACTAAAAATAAAAATTTCATAAATAATATTCATAAACAATACTTGCCACAGATCAGACATTATGATTTTGGATTTTTAAATACATTCCAGGGAGAAAAAAGTTTAGACCCACACATATATCTAGAATCAGCATATGAATCTCAACAATGGTGACATACTTAATGCTGCAATGCATGCTGGGAGCCATGAGTTTTATACTGTGGTGGCTTAGTAGGGTTTGGAGTTTAACTCAGCAGAACATCAGCTCTCTAGGACCAACTTAGAGGTACAAAAATGTACCCTTAAGGGTCCCACCCCAGTGACGGCCACTTGTACCATAAAATGTACAATTTTGCACTCTCTTTTTTTGAGAGTGTAACATGTATTTGACTCATAACTGCATATCCTCTTATAAAGGGTTCCCGCAGGTATTTGAGTACATAAAAAAAATGTCAAAGATGTCTTAAAAATACCAGCCATAAATATTTTTTACTGTCCATGAAACTGTTTTATGCAAAAACAGGCAGTTATGACATTTCAAAGATACAAATGTAATAAACAGTGTTTATCAGGTTTTTCAGGTACGTTTGACAGTAGATTTCAGGTACAGAAATGTAATTAAGCAAATGATTAACATTAAAAGTACAGAGGGCAGGAATATTATGCTGTTGTCACTTTCAGAGCGAATGCGTTTACTTTCTCAACTGTTTACGTTCACTTAAGACATAACCGACTATGTTTACTAGGATACTTGCTTTTTTTTGTCTGTTCGGGTGCAAGAAGATGTGAAAGAGCTGAGTTCAGTATTCACGTTTGTTCACATTCATGCATTGTTAGAATTCATAAAAATATTACCGGCCAAATGGCGATAAACACAGTTTCATAGTACAGTATCATAAACAAGTTTAGAAGAATTAGAGGGGTTTGTGGGTAATTGTGGAGTAGCAGACACCGTTTTAGAAGAATCAGAGGGGTTTGTGGGTAATTGTGGAGTTGCAGAAACCGTTTTAGAAGAATCAGAGGGGTTTGTGGGTAATTGTGGAGTAGCATAAACAGTTTTAGAAGAATCAGATGGGTTTGTGGGTAATTGTGGAGTAGCATAAACAGTTTTAGAAGAATCAGAGGGGTTTGTGGGTAACTGGGCGCTTTTGCAGTCATTATGAAGTCTGATCTCTTTAATCTCCTCGTACAGCGGTTGAGGAACCTGGGAATAGAAAGAGAAATGATTTACAGCTTTTGATGAAGGCCATCAAACACATTCTCATCAAACAATTTGACTTTACAAACCGCTTCACTGTTTTCTGTTCCAGGATCAGATATTTTAGAGGCTGAATCTGGGTCTGTAAAACAAACACACTGCATTAAATATAGTAATACATAATGACAATAATAATAATTCACATTGACGCTCAAGATATCAGACTTGCATTGACTAGTTGTGACCAGCAGAGGGAAGAAACATCTTTCCATCCACTCGTTCCACAGACATGAATGTAATTCACTCTCAAACGACTGCAAACATTATTCTGATACATAAATGACTATGACAAACTTATAAATGCGTAACAAATAACACACAGCATTACCAGAGAGTTAAGTAAAGTTCTGAGAACATTGTAAGCTGGTTTACCTCGAGTCTGATGCTTCTTATAGAGAATCACTATGAATGACACAAATCCAACGATGAGCAGAAGCAGAATCACAGTCACACAGATGATCAGAGACGATGATGATGAAGATGCTGTGTTTTGCTCTAAAAATAGAGAAAACATTCACTGTGACAAACGGTGCACATTTTCAAGCTTTGAAAACTTGAAACCCTCATAAATGTTCCTTTTTGTAAATGGAAAATCTTGATAAACTTTGATTTTTATAAACCTTGAGTTTATTGAGAAGTGCATGAGGCAAACATCCTGCCTCTCATTGTGATGATACTACGCCTTCAACTATAAATATCATACAATACAACCTGGGATTATATAAATACACACAGAATGTCTCTAGTAGAACAGACTCTCCAAACACACATTTCTTTAAGACACGTTAGTTCATTGTTGTCTTGTTTAGTCAATGTTTAGCCATACATGCATACTTTTATATCCTTAACTTCAGTGAATGAATTTCACTTGCGCACTAATGGCTCATTTCCACTGAGCAGTGCGGTACGGTTCAGTTCAGTTCAGTACGATTCAGTTCAGTGTTTCCACCGAGCAGTGCGGTACGGTTCAGGTCAGTTCAGTACGATTCAGTTCAGTGTTTCCACCGCCAACATAACCCTTATGATAGGCAACAAGGCGTGGTGTAGCGATCTACGTCATTCTAGCGCGAAGAAGAAAGCGACACAGTAAACAACAATGGACGTCTGACAGAAATAAAGTCAGTCTGGTTAGTAATGTGTGAAGCTGGTAATGCTGTTTGTGGAGTTGTTTAATCCTCCTCTGCTGAGATCTTCAGAGATTTAATGTCTTCTTTTATCTTCAGTTGATTTTAGGCTGTGTGGCTTTAGTTGTAGTTGTTGTGTTTCATTTTCTGAGAGTGCAAGCATGATGTGGAACCAACAACACATTGAAACATTGATACAATGCCATTACATTTGATTTTAGGATGAAATTTCCCAAAAAATATCTACATTATTTGCGGGTGCAAAAGTGATGTTGATTCAATGCATTTAACGTTCATTTAACATTGTTTCAATGGTGGCTTGCTATCTGGGAAATTACAAAATGTTTGGCAAATTTTATTAAGATTTATTCTATGATTGAATAAGAAAAATAGTCCGAAAAATGTATTAATTTTAAGAGAAAATCTTTATATACTTGTGCATTAAATTGACAAAACAACAGCATTTGTGATGGTCGAGTTCAAAATGCACCTGCGTTACTCACCTGTTATAACCTTCAGATTCACTTCACTGGAGAAATCTATTCCTGATTTATCAACCGCACAGTAGTATGTCCCAGAATCCCGTTCACTCAGATCTCTGATGGTCACAGTGAAGACTGCTGAACTTCTGTCGTCATACAGAGAGAATCTTCCAGAATTAAACGATTTATCTTTCTGATTAGTCTTGATTCGGTCTGTGCACTCTGACGACTGGCCTTTACAAAAATACTTTTCATTCTCTGTATATCCTTCATCATATTTGCATGTGATCGTGACTCCGCCTCCTGAATATCCTGTCACGCTCATGGTGCTCACGACACCTACAACAAACCAGCATTAAAACACATCAATATACACAGAAATATTTCAACAGTCAGTAGAACAACATTAACTGAAGTTATAGACTCTCCTCATCAAGTCTGTTCTGTTGTTATTGATTTACTCTGAGTTCAGATTCTTACCAGGAATCATCAGCAGAGTGAAAGTCCAGATGATCTTCATTCTTCTCTCTTATTAAATGATCTTCTCCTCTGTCAGTAGATTCAGTTCTGAAGCTCTCGATGTGTGTTTCAGTGTTTCCTGCTAGTGCTTTTGTCATGAATGTGATGAGATGCGGACTTCCTCTTCCTTTGTCTTCTGCTGCTGTATGTGTCACAGGTACAACTGAATCAGAGAGAGAAAGAGAGAAAGAGAGAGAGAGAGAGAGAGAGAGAGAGAGAGAGAGAGAGAGAACATTTTTTAATTTAGATACACCTTTATTAAAACAATAAGGTGTTCACAATAATATTAAAACTTACAAAAACAAAAATAAAACATTTTAAAAAGCAAGCATTAAATCATCATTTTCATCTACTGTACAAAGGTCATTTATCCCTCAAATGTACATGAAACATTCCACACATTTATAAATTTTATAATAGGCATGTTCTATTCTAAGCCAATTTAACATTAAAATGCCAGTAAACCGATTTTCTAGGTACATTTGACATGATCATTGACATAATAATTAAATGATGATCAGAAAAACCTACAGGACAAATGCAACATTCAATTACTTAGCTATTAAAATATTTTGACACATAAAATCTGTCTAGTCAAGCAGCACTAACTTTATTATTAAAAGTCTTAATCCATGTATATTGTCTATCATTCAGGTGTTTAATTCTCCACATATCCAAGAGCTGGAATTATTTTATGAGTTTTGACAATGCACTTGAAGACTGTTCTTGAGGCTCTGCAGTATTACGGTCAATAGTAAAATTTATAGTGCAATTCCAGTCTCCACCAATGACAATACCTCCTTCACTAGAACACTTTTTAAGGCTCTCCTTAAGTTTATTTTAAAAATGTAGGCGTTCCTGTCCTACTGTTGGTGCATAAATATTTATTTAAAAAAAAACAAGCATCAAAGTTTGTTGGATGTTTACATCCAAGCGCAACAGTCTTAAGGGGCTAACAACTTTTCCAAAACGCGATAACTCACGTTGCAAAACGTCATTAGATACGAAAGGCAGGATATTTGACATTGTTACTTTCGTTGTCGATGTGTACAGCGGAGAAAGTTGTACAAAAGCATCATTAACAGTTACAATTAAATGATTGACTAAATTTTGTTCATTCAAAAAACCACAACAGCCTGATTCATACGTGATGCAGATACAATGTTCTCATGACCAATCTGATCCCCAACCGCATTTAATACATCCTCTACTGTGGCATGGTCTTCAGGAACACACCTAAAACCATAATGGAGTGATAATGGCGGCACCTCATCAAGAGACGCCATTCTGCCACTCACTCACCAATTTAACTATTTACAATTTGCTTTCTAAACCATGTATTTTCTAGAAAGAAAAGGAAAAATGAAAAAGGACAGAGCAACATTTAGAAATTCACACAGCAGCTCTCACCACCACCACTCTCACCAACTCCCAGCATGCAACAGAGAGAGAGAGAGAAAGAGAGAGAGAGAGAGAGAATCACAAAAATAAAAACAAAAACAATCTAGATGACACAACACAGAACTGCTGTCATATATAGAGTTTGGTTGAGCATGTTTTTCCCACTGTAAGATCAATTGTCATGAGTTCCTCTTTATTACGCTCCTGGCTTTAAATTGAAAAAAACTATTATAATAACATGAAGTAGTAAGTGAACACACTTCTCACAAATTCATTTTACTTCCTGTCTCGATTTCCCCCAATTTCCACATTCTTGTTCTCTATTCAAGTATTCATCAGACCTGCCAAACTGTAGGCATTTTGACATCAAAGTATGTTGGTATGATTTGTCACTCTAAACTACTCAAAAAACTGGAGACGCCTCTGTACACGTGCAGTACTCAAATCAACCAACAGTAAAAGAAGAGTTCGACCAATCAAAGAGCGGGTTCATGATTGACAAATGAGTAAGGCCTATCATTAAAAATAGACGAAAACTAAAAGTTGTTCCAAACCTGTATGATTTTCTTTGGGGAAAAAATACTATGGAAGTCAACGGGGTCCATCAACTGTTTGGTTAACAACAATATTTAATATCTTATTTTGTGTTGAGCAGGAGAAAGAAATTATTGTTTTGGAACAGCTTGAGGGATCAACTTCCTCTTGGCTTGTTCTTGTCGTAACAAACATTCTTTATAAACACACAGTCAAAGCAGCCACAGCAAAACTAATGTTAAAGAGTCAAGAGCAATAAATAAAGCAAACACTACAAACTTTATTATTTTCAATAAAACAACACCAGCATGAACTTCTGTACACGTATGAAAGAAATAATGTCAAACTGGTTTGTAAACTGGTTCTACACTCAGTGTGGCTGAAGTCAGTTGTAGTTCTTGTGTTTCTCTGTCATTCAGTGATTCTGTTTATCAGGTGATCATGTTCATTCACTTCTTTTCATTCACTCTAGTGGACAGTATTAGTGAACTAGTGTAGGGGATAGTGAATGAGGGTATGGGGTGTGATTTGGGACACAGCCTCTGAGTGTTGACTTTGAACACTGTTAACTCAGAGTATATTCCTGTAGGCTTTTTTCTCAAAAACAACACAAATTACCCAGAATGCATTGTTTTCTACGGTATATTACTGTTTTAATGGAAAATAGTGTTTTTGGCCGTTTTTTACAGCAAGGTTTTACAGTGCAGTTTGTATAAGCACACATTATAAAATGCAATATTAATGGTTTTGATCAGGTGTATTAAAAATGTTGACTTTATATTATAATATAGCCCAGTGCAGTGCAAGTGAAATCTTTGAATTTAAAGTTATGAAGATAGGCGTATGTTTGTGTGAATTTTGCAGACTGTCGATGTCACGTAGAGGAGAAAAACACTTTTTGGGGCTGTTACAGATTCAACCCCTAGAATTAACTAGATTTGAGACAGAAATCCCTTCCGTCAAATCCTGTGTCCGGTTACGTCACACTGATGGTACTCAAATACATTTCCAAGGTTGGCAGGTCTGTATTCATGGATACATTTAGTTTAGCAAAAAATACTACAGAAAACTCTGTTAACCCTGACATGAGGGAAATGCAGCCTCCTTTTCAAATGCAGTTTAACATACATTTGCAACACGCCATCATCATCAGCATCACAAATGCATTGATTTACTCCCCATTTGTTTTTAAAGGGGTGGTAAACCACGATTTCACTATTCTAACTTTAGCTAGCGTGTAATGTTGCTGCTTGAGGATAAACAACATCTGCAAAGTTACAACGTTCAAAGTTTAAAGCAAAGGGAGATATTTGCTTTTCAAGAAATCCATTTCTAAGAACTACAGCAAATGGCCAGTAGGCGACTACAGACATTCCTCCAGGGTTGGTGACATCAACAGGCTCAATATTTACATAAACCCCTCCTCCGAGAATATTAAATAGGGGGGGCGGGGGCGCCATTTTGTATCGCGGCGCTGTTGTGGTATAGTTAGGCTGGAGTGTTGTTGCCGCGATGCCGAGGAAACGCTGTTATATTCATCCGGATTGCAGGTCTGGGGTACTTGCTTTGTTCAGCCTTCATAGGGACAGGGGTGCGTTGCAGAGCGTTTAACATACAGCATGTTATATGCACGTGTGTATGAGACAGAAGGGAACAAGCACGTGCGGGGCTCCCGCAGCACATCTCACGGAGGGAAACTTTCACAATGTTCACGAGTTCAACACCGGATTTGCACAACGTCAGCTGCGTGAGTCCGTGAGACAATTGCGGCCAGTGTGTGAATGCACGACGCGCGCGGGGCTCCCTCCCGCAGCACATTTCACGGAGGAAAACTTTCACAATGTTCACGAGTTCAATACAGGATATGCACAACGGCTTGACCTGAAAGCTGGATTTACAAACAGAAGCTGTTTACGGGGCCACAACCTGTAAGTCTGATTTATTTTTCATCGATGTGTTTTCCTGTAATAGGTTGTAGCAAGGAAGTAAACAGATGACAACACTTTTCTGCAAACCAGTCTGTTAAATGCTCATTCATACTTAACGTTATCCGACGAACACCTATCGTTACAAACACTAACGTTAAAATCTCAACAGCGAACTTGGCATTAGTGTAAATGATTCTTTGATTAGAGCTTTTATGTATTATTTATCTACAGGCTTGCTAAACATGGTTCTGTGTGTGATTTGGCTACTATAGTAAAGCCAATGTTTAGTGTTTTGGGTTAGTTCTTGCGACAGATATTTGGCTATAATCGTTCTAAAAATACAAAAGTAACAGTGCCATTCAGTAGCGATCACTATAGATCCGCAGTCTTTACTCTTGAGGACTGAACAGGTTCTGCTCGATCATCTTCACTAAAATGTTCTGGGTCTGATTCGGGCTCAGATTGGTGTGGTTTTATTGACGCCATCGTTTCTAATGACCAAAGCACAGTCTACCGGCTACCGGTAAGGTAAGGGGCGTGACGTTTCTGCGGTTAGCGAATCACAACACACTGGGCCAGCTAACCAATCTGAGCCCATTGCGTATTTTTGAGGGACTGGCTTCATACAACCCGGAAAGCATCAGACCGTTTTACAAGGAGGGACAGAGCAGTGTAGAATAAATGTCAAATATATGAAAAATAATGATTTTTTTTTTTAAACGAAGCATGAACACATGTTACAGTGCACCCCACAAACACAATCAAGCCTTCAAAACAATGTGTTTTACCACCCCTTTAAACATTTCCATGTCATTGACCAGTCATAGTAAGTAAATTCTATTTTGATCCGTGATTTTAGTTAACCATTTAAAATAGCCACTACATCAGTTGATTCATCACCTCTCAAAATATTTTTCCATGAAAGTCATATGGCCAGTTTTGATTGCCCAAATAAAAAAATATTAAAACATGAACATCCCTCCTATTTCTACTATATTTTGGGTCATAGATTAATAAAACTGGTGTAAAAACTTGAGCAAAACTATGAAAAAGTGGCTGAAGCCTTTCACACTTTAAAAATGGTTTCCTGTTTTCCACATAAAGGGCAACCCCTCCCCACCTGTGGATCAAGGTGTTCTCTGTATCGGTTTGTAAATATAAATCCATGTACAATTCTCCACTGAAGATCTCCAGACCTTTTCTCAAGCGGTGGTTTGAACAAGGATCTCCAGCTGCCTTTAAGGGAAGCGCCTAGCCTGAACATCTCCAGTCATTTGGATTATTTGACACTCTCTAGTGTTTTCAAGTGCCATGTTTTAACACAACTGAGGTGTCTTAAAAGATAGCAAGCTCTCTTCCTTTTATTGCCATATTCCAGTCTCAGCAGAGACACTCTGGAAACACACATGTATCCACCTCCTCATCAAGAGTCCAATGCCAGTCTATAGTCCTGTGGCAGAGATTCAACACTTTCTGTGGAAATTTCCCAGTTTTAAAGCAAAGTTTTCCACAGTTATCCATCCTTTTGTTTCCATTAGATGTACAATTTCAACCCGTTCTCACTCCCAAGACGTCAAAATCCAAAGCAGAAGTTTAGCATCTTCGCTAAAGGCACCCCTAGCCGTCACTATATTGACATGCTGTGTGCTCCATTCATTTCAGTTGTTTACCCAATGTGTCAGATCAAGACGCATTTTATTCTTTGCATTTGTAAAAGCAGACATGATTTTATTAATGTTTTATTAATATTTAAAGGCTACTTTTATATTTTGGAGCAACTAACCCAACTCCAACCCTAAACCTACCCACTTCTAAACAATATAAAACACGTAACAGGCAAATACAAATACAGTCACAGGTATTTATTGCAAAAACTGACCAAAAACAGTATAAAACTATTAACTCATGTTGCATTCCAAGTCTTCTGAAGTCACACGATGTCTTCATGTGAAGAACAGAGTTGATCTTAATGTTTTAATTGCTTAAATGATGATCCCGCCGCTCTGTGAACGCACAACTCTTTAGCATGACGCAATCGGTCACAAGACACACGAGAGCTAATGCCATTTCACTATGAAAACTGACGTAACGGGCGGCAATTTTTGAAATGTAATGTGTTCATGATCTTCGGCGGATTGAGACGCTGGTCGCTTTTGCGGATTTCCTTCACACAAATCAATCGCTTGGCCTGAGAACACTTGGAATATTTGTACTTTTTGAATAAATTGTGCTGCAGTCGTATCTGCCTGTTATATCCTGTGTTTTATATCATATAACACACACATGGGTAGGTTAAGGGATGGGATGGGGTTAGGTTACATGTTAAAACGTGTCTAAATAGCGTAAATAAAATAAATATAAATAAAATTATGCTGGCTGATTAAATAGAGAATCACACTCCAACATGTCATAATGGCAAAATCATAACCCAATATATGATTTGTTGATAACGTTCCCATGCCCAACGCGTCTGTGTATGATGCCAAAGGTTTCTCATTGAAATGAATGGAGCACCCAGCGTGTCGATATAGTGGCGCCTAGGGGTACCATAAGCATCTTCATTGTGATGCGGAAGGCACTTGACCATGCTTCGGATTTTGACGCCTTGGGAGTGAGAATGGGTTGCCAATTTTTATTATATTTGATTTCCACATGGCTTTTCTGAAAGTATCTGATTAAGAAATGTCCAAATCCAATTCAAGATTAAAAAGTAGTGGTTCTTCTTTCAGCCATAATCTCTATGTCTCATTTACATTCAGTGAAAACTCAAACAGTGTCCATGATTTGAAAATGTATCTGTTAAAAGAGCTCAGTACAGAAATATCCAGTTTATTAATATCCATGAGGAAAAAGATGGCGGTCTAGACCCATGTTTCCTGCTCTCCTCGGGAGGGCACAAGCAACTCCAGCCCAGCTCACATCCTCTTTGTAGAGCAGTCTCTGTGTCGTCTGCCTTCTGAAGGCCTTTATTCTTGATGCTACATCAATCAGTCCCTGGCCTTCCTGTATAGGCAGATACAGCGCCACCGCCTTCAGCCAGTGATGTCCCGACCAGAAAAACTCCACTAGTCGCTTCTAGATTTCTCTCAGCTCATCAGGAGGCTCAAGTATTGCCATTTTGTGGAATAAAAAAGCTGCAACCAAATGATTACAAACCAGTACCCTCGCCCTGTAGGATAGCTGGGGTAGCAACCATGTCCAATTAGACCAACCAAGCACACACTTTCTCCACTAGGCCCTCCCGGTTATTTCTTGTATACTCTTTATCTTTACACCTTCACTGTCTAATACCAGTTAAATGTTTTTTTAAGACGGAACCTCTTTTGTTGTGAGAGTTCCTCATAACTACTTGTTTTTCTTACTTTCATCACAGAAGTAACACATTTTTCAGTGTCAGGGAAATAATCACCAACGTCAACCCCAGCTTTTCCTTTAGTCTTATCTAGGAAAGCATTAATCTCTTCAACAGTGTATAGATCATTTTCACCCTCCCCAGATAGCACACGTCGGGCCGATGTCGACCCGATGCACAAAGTTCCATTGGCAAGACGTAGCTCAGAGAGCATTTACTAATTGGGAAAATGTTGCCGAGACATAATAAAGCCCTTCTGAAGCGAATCGATGCGTTTGTGTAAGAAAAATATCCATATTTAAACTTACACAAACACGTCGATTCACTTCAGAAGGCCTTTATTAACACCCCAGAGCTGCGTGGAGCAGTTATATGATGGGCAGATGCACTTTTTATGGACTTCAAAAACAGAGCAACTATGAATCCAATTCTAATGCTTGGATTAGCCTGGACTTTTGTAATATAACTCCGATTTTATTAGTCTGAAAGAAGAATGTCATATACACCTAGGATGACTTGAGAGTGAGTAAATTATGGGCTAATTTTCATTTTTGGGTGAACTATCCCTTTAAGGCAGTTGCATGCTCAAAAGTTGTTGGGTTTGCCGTAGCCCCAGGGCCCTACATGTTCTTAATCTGGGCCTGTTTACAACAGGTTATTTTACTCTCAAATAATCATCTTAGACAAGATGTCATGATTACTGTTTGATAAAGCAAAATGGTTGTATGTTTTCCTCTCTTTTTACCATTCCGACTGTTGTATAATGAATCAATTATATTAATAAAACGATGTGTAGTCCATCTGGATGGTGATGGGTGTTATTTATAGCGATAATAGGCCTAATGATAATTTTTATTCCCAAAAACGTTTTATTTAAAAGTTCACAACTGCTAATGTTTTTCAACATTGGTATTAATGCCAGTGGAAGTTTGGAGCTCTTCAGCTGTGGAATCAGCATTGGTGATTTTTACGCACCATGCACCTCAGAACTCTGTGACTTTTCTTGGTCTTCTGCTTCGTGTCTGAGTTGCTGCTGTTCCTAAACCTAATCCAATGAATATTTCTTACAGCTGACTGTGGAATATCTAGCAGGGATGACATTTCACAAACTGATTTGTGGCAAAGGTGGCATCCTATCACAGTACCACACTTGAATTCATTGATCTCTGTAAATGCAGACGGCATGTTTAGGTGATTGATTCTATACACCTGTGCCAATGGGTCTGATAGAAATACCTGAATTCAATAATTAAGGGGCGTGTCCCAATACTTCTGTCCATATAGTGCACTTCACTTCCCTTTTCTCACAGATGCTGATGTCTTTCACAAATGATATAACCAGCAGACATGTTTCACACAAAAATACACAAACTGTCAACTTGTGCTTCTGAGCATCTTGAAACTCTCAGGATTTTATATTGATTTAAATATGATCTTCAAACAAGTTTGGGCAAAGAATGATCCAGAACAAAGCGGGAAATCATTTAATGCACACTTTAATGTATTTTCCCACTTTTACCTTGGTTACATGAATGGACAAGTTAAAGCTGTCATTGACGTTTGCAGAGCAAAATTTGACTGGGCAAAAATAATTAGATTAATTTCCATTAGTTGTTTTATCTACAGGTCATTAGAGTAGTGGAGTGAGTCAAAAGCAGTGAGTTACATTTATTTCATCATTTATTTGAATGCATTTTAGTGTGTTTCTCAAACGGAAGTTTTCATCCTTCCTAGTCCAGTCCTTCTGGGGCTTGTAGGCTAGTGTCCTCCGGTTGAGAAACACCTTTAGTGTTGTGATGTTGTGGAGATGGTCATGAGTTTGAGGCTCCCTCTAGTGTTCAGATGATGTTCAGCACCACGGACAGCGGCTGATCACCTGACTGAGATTCACCACACACACACACACACACTCACACACACGAATTATAACGCTGAATAACTGACCTTTAAGAGCTGCATTTGAAACATTAACAAAAAGTGCTTTATCTTCACAGACAGGAGATGCTGATTTTGTAAGAACATAGTTACTAATGTGATTTGATGCTAAAATAATAACACTGCACTGTCATAAAAAAACTATTTTATTTTGTTCATAATGATATACAAATACATAAATGAAGTATCTTGAGCAGATTATGTAAGTCACTTCCAGAGGTACAATGTGTAACGACATATCGGCTACATATGTTAAATTAAATTAGCTCAATAGGGAATTATATGCATTTGTATTTAATTATTCATAATTAATTGTAATGTGTTATGATCAAATTATATATATATATATGCTAAATCAGTTCACAACAAATTTCAAATCGACTGGTCCGTTCGTCCAACGAATCGAGTTTCATTCTTTCTATCAAATCTTCAGGAAGATTATCCTTCTGGCTGTGAAGAATAGCTTTCTGAACTATTAGAATATTAAGAGATGGAGAGAGCGCTGAGATGGAGAGAGCGCCGAGATGGAGAGAGCGCTGAGATGGAGAGAGCGCTGAGATGGAGAGAGCGCTGAGATGGAGAGAACGCTGAGATGGAGAGAGCGCTGAGATGGAGAGAGCGCTGAGATGGAGAGAACGCTGAGATGGAGAGAACGCTGAGATGGAGAGAGCGCTGAGATGGAGAGAGTGCTGAGATGGAGAGAGCTGAGATGGAGAGAGCTGAGATGGAGAGAGCGCTGAGATGGAGAGAGCGCTGAGATGGAGAGCACGCTGAGATGGAGAGAGCGCTGAGATGGAGAGAGCTGAGATGGAGAGCGCAGAGATGGAGAGAGCTGAGATGGAGAGAGCTGAGATGGAGAGCGCTGAGATGGAGAGCGCAGGGATGGAGAGAGCTGAGATGGAGAGAGCTGAGATGGAGAGAGCTGAGATGGAGGGAGCCGAGATGGAGAGAGCCGAGATGGAGAGCGCCGAGATGGAGAGCGCCGAGATGGAGAGCGCCGAGATGGAGAGCGCGCCGAGATGGAGAGAGCGCCGAGATGGAGAACGCCGAGATGGAGAGAGCGCCGAGATGGAGAGAGCCGAGATGGAGAGAGCTGAGATGGAGAGAGCGCCGAGATGGAGAGAGCTGAGATGGAGAGAGCGCTGAGATGGAGAGAGCTGAGATGGAGAGCGCTGAGATGGAGAGCGCTGAGATGGAGAGCGCTGAGATGGAGAGCGCTGAGATGGAGAGAGGGCTGAGATGGAGAGAGCGCTGAGATGGAGAGAGAGCTGAGATGGAGAGCGCAGAGATGGAGAGAGCGCTGAGATGGAGAGAGCGCTGAGATGGAGAGAGCTGAGATGGAGAGCGCAGAGATGGAGAGAGCGCTGAGATGGAGAGAGCTGAGATGCTGAGATGGAGAGCGCGCTGAGATGGAGAGCGCGCTGAGATGGAGAGAGGGCTGAGATGGAGAGAGCGCTGAGATGGAGAGAGCTGAGATGGAGAGAGCTGAGATGCTGAGATGGAGAGCGCTGAGATGGAGAGCGCGCTGAGATGGAGAGAGGGCTGAGATGGAGAGAGCGCTGAGATGGAGAGAGCTGAGATGGAGAGCGCAGAGATGGAGAGAGGGCTGAGATGGAGAGAGCGCTGAGATGGAGAGAGCTGAGATGGAGAGCGCAGAGATGGAGAGAGCTGAGATGGAGAGAGCTGAGATGGAGAGAGCTGAGATGTAGAGAGCTGAGATGGAGAGCGCTGAGATGGAGAGAGCTGAGATGGAGAGAGCACTGAGATGGAGAGCGCTGAGATGGAGAGCGCTGAGATGGAGAGCGCTGAGATGGAGAGAGCGCTGAGATGGAGAGAGCGCTGAGATGGAGAGAGCGCTGAGATGGAGAGAGCGCCGAGATGGAGAGCGCTGAGATGGAGAGAGCTGAGATGGAGAGAGCTGAGATGGAGAGAGCTGAGATGGAGAGAGCTGAGATGGAGAGAGCTGAGATGGAGAGCGCTGAGAAAGAGAGGGACTGAGATGGAGAGCGCTGAGATGGAGGGCACTGAGATGGAGAGTGCTGAGATGGAGAAAGCGCTGAGATGGAGAGAGCGCTGAGATGGAGAGAGCGCTGAGATGGAGAGAGCGCTGAGATGGAGAGAGCGCTGAGATGGAGAGCGCTGAGATGGAGAGCGCTGAGATGGAGAGAGCGCTGAGATGGAGAGAACGCCGAGATGGAGAGAGCGCTGAGATGGAGAGAGCGCTGAGATGGAGAGCGCCGAGATGGAGAGAGCGCTGAGATGGAGAGAGCGCCGAGATGGAGAGTGCGCTGAGATGGAGAGAGAGCCCTGAGATGGAGAGAGCGCTGAGATGGAGAGAGCGCTGAGATGGAGAGAGCGCTGAGATGGAGAGCGCCGAGATGGAGAGCGCCGAGATGGAGAGAGCGCTGAGATGGAGAGTGCTGAGATGGAGAGAACGCTGAGATGGAGAGAACGCCGAGATGGAGAGAGCGCTGAGACGGAGAGAGCGCTGAGATGGAGAGAACGCCGAGATGGAGAGAGCGCTGAGACGGAGAGAGCGCTGAGATGGAGAGAACGCCGAGATGGAGAGCGCTGAGATGGAGAGGGACTGAGTCGCGAAGAGCCAAACTTCAAAATAACCAACCAACTTGACTGAGCAAAGATGTGCTCGAGTCATTGTCCTTTAAGGCTCATTAACATACGCCCATCTTTTTTTAAATGACCAATCATATGTGTGGACTTGACGACTCCATGTGCCTAATTTATGATGGTGTCAGAATTGGTACAGTTTTACTCAAAGGGCGGTAAACCTAATATGATGCATCTCATAATCACATAGCGATGATTAAGATAAAGAGAGAGGAACATTTAGATATCAAACAAGGTATAGCTGGATGATATAAAAGCAGATACATTCTTTAAACATTAATACAAGCATTTAAAATGACCTAAACATTACTCACACATCATGACTAGTAGAGTATAACATAGGGAACATGCGTACACACAGGGATATATCATATACATTCTGGAATTGTTTAATTATAAGGAAAAGGAAGAACATGTCTGTGCTATGTGTATTGGGTTGAGTCCTCAATGTCCAGGCCACTCTGCCCCAGTGGGGATGGGGGAATGTGTTGATAGGGAGAGAGATTGGAATCTATTTGAACTATCAACAGACTCTAACGGTGTTACTGCTTAGCGTCGTTCAAGCCACAAAAGTGACAACAGAGGCAATTTAACTCAGACTCTTTTGTGCCAGGACATTAATTTGATTGCAAAAGTCAAAAAGTCTAAAAGCTTTCTGAAGCTGAGAGCAGAATCGACTCATCGTGATCCAGTCCAGACGCTACAAATGGTTGTGTGTACTGAGCACATGACAATCTGAAAACGGTCGATCGCTAACATGTATTTGCTGTAATCACTGACTCATAACTGCATATAATGACTCTGATCCTGATCGTTATTAAAGATGAACATCATCAGGACCATCTGTGTCCTTCAGTACATGATGATGATGATGATGATGATGAAGATGATGATGAAGATGATGAAGTGACGTGAAGTTCTGTGCTGTTAAACATTAGCGTAAATATTGTCTGAAGAATCAGAGAGGTTTGTGGGTAATTGGCTGTGAGTGTTTGTAATATTCTCATAATTACAATCATTGTGAGAAACCTGAGGAGAGACAGAACATTCATATATTCAATAATAGGAGAAATATTTAATAATAAACTTTTAGTAATAGTAATTGTACTCACGGCTTCATTGTTTGCTGGTGTCACGTGAGATCTTTTGGAGGAGGAATCAGCGTCTGTCAAAGACAAGAACATTATTGTTTGTTAAATCTCTTCACATATTCATATTTCTCTGTTTTGCTCATCTTTAGTTGTAGCCAGCAGGAGGCAACAAAGGTTGTTTTATGAAAAAGGGGGAAATATAAATGTCTATACAAATGTGAATGTATCAGTTTGTTTAAAAAGAGCTTTTAAAGAAGGTAAAAATGAAAGAATGAGTTTTACTGTGAGACTGACGCCTCCTGCAGAGAATCACGGTCAGTAACACAAGTCCAGTGATGATCAGAAGCAGAACCACAGACACACTGACCGTCAGTGTAATGTAGTTCACTGTTGAAGATGGAACCCAAGTGCAGTTTATTAACAAACGTGAACTAAATACAAATGAAACAAAGACCTGACCTGACACAGAACATGAACTAAACTTGAACGAGCATAGACAGCGACTCACAGACAACGGTACAGGGACAATACTCGACAAGAGACACTGGAAACATGACTGAGTAAACTTCAAAATAAAAGACATGAAACATAAACATGACACAAAACCCAAAACCAACAGTGACAGTCGGAGAAGAGCCTGAAAACACCAGAGACACAAAAGAGTGTGTTTGAGTTTCAGAGTGTGTTTGTACCTGTTAGAGGAGACGCAGATGTGAGTGCTGGAGATTTAACTGATGAAGATGATGATGAAGATGATGATGGTGATGGTGATGATGATGAAGATGGTGTTGATGATGGTGTATATATATACAAAAATAATTGTTAAATGATACACACAGAACCTGACATCACTTTTCTCATGGTACAGATGCTTGTTACTGATGTCATTCACTAGCCAGAATTCATGTTTGCTGACACACACTTAGAAAACAGAATCGTGAGCTGTAAGTTTGAGTTCCCAGAACTGAAGCCTGTGGTTTCACACTGAATAATACAAACAACAAAATACAGTACATGTCAGTGTGACTGATGAGCTCTATTAACTGCAGTTAACTATAGTACAAGTGTGGTAAAAGGACTCACAGATGTACTAAAAACCTCAATGATTTTAAGCAACATGATAAATAACATACAGTGATCAGCCAAATAGAAGTTAGTCATGGTTTTCAATGACCTTATGGTTTAATATCAGTGATAAAATCCTCTGTACCTGTAACAGTGATCAGCACTCGTGTGATGAAGCTCTTGTGTCCTTGATCAGACTGAACTCCACACCAGTATTCTGAATCTTGTTCAGTCACATGACTGATGCTTCCCGTCAGGAGCTGCTCTTCTCTGTCATCATACAGCTGGATCTTTCCCTCACTCCTCCATCTTCTGCTCTCCTTCACAGACGTCTCTTTAGCACAGAGATCAGCTCCAGATCTCCAGCAGAGAAACTTCACATCACTCCTGTGGGATTGTGGGTATTTGCAGCTGATGTTCACAGATCCTCCTGCAGCAGCTGATAGACTGATGCTCTTCACACAACAATCATCTGTTTGACATCCAAATAAAGTGCAGCGATGTTACAATGAGCAGATATATTCATGATTCTGTCAAATAATGCATGAGTGACTGAAAGCGAAGTAATGAATGCAGGTCCAGATTATGAGTGTAAATGTTACATCAGGAGATAAAAAGGTTATTGATGCGTCTGTTATGAGTTAGACGTGTGAACGGCAGTAATTACAGTCAGTGTTGAGTATCGTGATGTTGTGGAGATCGTCATGGGTTTGAGGCTCTCAGTTACTCACCTGTTAAAACCTCCACATTCACTTCAGTGTAGAGATCTTTAATAATTCCTGATCTTTCAACTGCACAGTAGTACGTGTCAGAATCCCCTTGACTCAGATCTCTGATGGTCACAGTGAAGACTGCTGAACTTGTGTTGTCATACAGAGAGAATCTTCCAGAATCAACCCATTTATCTTTCTCATTAGTCTTGATTTGGTCTTTGCACTCGGACCACTGTCCTTTACAAAAATACTTTATATATGCTTCATATCCTTCATCATATCTGCATGTGATCGTGACTCCGCCTCCTGAATATCCCGTCACACTGAAGCTCACGACACCTATATTAAACCAGCATCTTAATACAAGACTAACATATTTATAAGACTGAAATTAACCTTCAAATATCTCATCAAGATTGTGTTGTTTTTAGTGATTTACTCTGAGTTCAGATTCTTACCAGGAATCATCAGCAGAGTGAAAGTCCAGATGATGTTCATTCTTCTCTCTTATTAAATGATCTTCTCTGTTGTCAGTAGATTCAGTTCTTCTGAAGCTCTCGATGTGTGTTCAGATGAGCTTTGAGTGTTTCTTTCCTGGTTACATGTTTAACATGAAGTGCTGAATGTGACAGAGACGCCCACTTCCTCTGAGAGAGAGAGAGAGAGAGAGAGAGAGCAAGAGAGAGAGAGAGGGAGAGAGAGCAAGAGAGAGAGAGAGAGAGAGAGAGAGAGAGAGAGAGAGAGAGAGAGAGAGAGAGAGAGAGAGAGAGAGAGAGAGAGAGAGATGTTAATAAAGAGGTAAGCAGAAGCTGCTCACTGCAGAGCAAATGGATGGAGCTTATGTCTAGCTCCTCCGCACTAGACGTCCATGTAATTTGGGCCTAATGGGTGAAGCTAGAATATCCAACCACACCCTAACCCTACCCACAACTCTATCCCTCCACCCCTTTAGACATCCAGAGAGGAGGAGCTGGACGTCATGTGACTGCAGTGAGAATTTCCAGCATTTTTAACATCTTTTAACATGTCAAAGATTCAACTTTTGATAATTGTCCAAACATCATGTTCATGGAGACAAATAATGCTTAATTTATCCATCATTCACATCTTCCAGTTTGAGTGACATTTTTCATTCATGAAATATCATATAAGTGAAATCACGTTCATAAAACTCACCATCTGTATCTTTGTTTGAATTGTTCTTTTACTCCATCAGTGAATCCGGTCTCCACAGAGACACATCAGATAAAACCTTCTGGAAACCATGAACAAATGAAGGAGTGAAAGAAGAAACTGGATGATAAAAGTCTTGATAGTCAAGCGGCTCCTTCTAATGTTCAGCTCCACGGACAGCGGCCGATCATGTGACTGAGATTCATCATGACGCACAAACACACTCACAGTCTGTCCTGGTGATCTTCTGTTCTCATCGACTTGTGCTGAATAACTGACCACATTATGTTGAGTTAACACTGCACGATTTTAGCCCTGATTTTCACTCGCAGACAGGTTTTGCGAAATCAGAGCCCAAAAGGTGCACGTTCAAGCAAGTGACAATCTGTCACAATTCACCAGTGTGAATGCCCGTGCCTTTTGCTTCTGTCCCTTGTTCTGTTTGCCTGACTGGACTGCCTACCTGTGTATGACCTTTTGCCTTTTCTCTGACTACAATTGTGGATTACCCTTTAAATAAAGCTGCGTTTGGATCCTCAACCTGTTTAGTCTCGGAGCAGTACGTTACACAATCATGCAGTATGAATTAGCAAAGAAGCGATCTGAGAGAATCGACAACGAGATTACATTGTTTGTTTTTAGATGTCGGCATGCAAATAGCTGTAATCCTGCTTGGCGAGTGACCATGTGTATTTCAGCATGGTGAATCTCTCTTTGTCTCTGTTACGTCCAGAGCCGTAAGGTTCTGTTGTTGGGCCAAGCTATGCTATTTACGATCCTCCTCTAGACCAATTGGGCCCATAACAGAAATTTATCCCAATTTCTGTTACGGACCCAATTGGTCTAGGGGAGGATTGCAACAGAAATAGATGGTTCTGCTGGGAGAGAGAGACAGGGAGAGAAACAAACAAAGCATAGCTTGGCCCAACAACAGAACCTTACGGCTCTGGACGTAACAGTCTCAGTACGTATGATGGGAGTTTAAATGTGTAAGGGTGGTGTATTTATTCACTAACGGGAAGAATCTCGAGATTATCAATGTATTTGACGCAAATTAATGCAAATATTATTTGTACATAGTCCCAAAATTATTATTTCCCAACTAGAATAAGACCTAAAATTTCATTCACTGTTCTGTTTCTTTATGCTTTATAACAATTCTAAAATTGCCCCCCCCCCCCCCAACCCCAATGTTCAAGACATGGTTACCAATCACGCTTCTCCGTCTGCCAATCCCACAGACGAGTCTGGGTTTGGGGGTTGCAAGGAGAACGGGACTTGCCTGGCTGCATTGTGCCAAATGTAAGTTCGGTGGAGGGGGGATTTTGGGGTGGGGTATATATACTAAAGTGGATGGTGAGCTCTCTTGTAGTAAGCCAAAGTGCATAAAAGGAAAGGTTTGAGTCAAGGCAGTGACTGGCTCAGCACGGAAATCGTTCATCCTTTATACCCTTTTAGAATCAGATGTGTAATGCTAACTTCCTCTTTTTGCTATCAAACTCAGACATGGGCCTCAGGGGCCAAATGTAAAATTAGACATCTATGCACGATTGGTGTTCACACCCTAGAAGTAAATGGCACGTACATAGAAAGAACAAAAGGTCAACGTAAGTCAACAGTATAGATACATCAAGAAAATAAAAACATAAACAAGAAAATCATAATTAATATTTTTTTCTCTTTTTGCTCACACCACTAAGATTGCCAGTTTCTGGCAGTCTCGTGTTAATCATGAGTATCTATTGAGTAGTGTTGATCCTTCATATCTCCCAAGAGTCTTTAGTTTATCATATTTATAAAAGACAGATACACTGTACCGATTCTTTCTGAAAACAGCCGAGCTCGTGGAGACATGCAGTGGGCGGAGCTAAAGAGTCCTGAGCACACACACACACGATAACTCTCGATTCACTATACGTTGGTGTTGTTCACATTATATGCACTTACGCGCTGATTGCCAACAAAACACACACATTGAATGCAGTTTCCCTCACCGCCTGCGGTTTCCACTCATGACCGGGAACAAACACACACACTTGCAGATCTCCGGAAACACAAACTGCAACACTTCTTTAGTGACATTGTTGATCCCGTGTCTAAAAACACAACGCCAGCGCAGCCGACGGCTCCCGTAACCCGAACAAAGCTCGATGATGGACACACTCTGGCTCTCGCTCT
>JARQWZ010006418.1:0-53788 GCA_033150135.1 Gobio occitaniae
AAGAAACCAAACCATTTGTAAATCTGTCAAGATTTCAGCGAGATAAGAGTTTTTGTGTTCAGATCACTCACCTTACATCAGGTACCACAGAGCCCGCCAGAAAGCTTGCCTGTGACAAGATGGCCGCAGGTGATGATGTTAGAGACTCCGCCATAAGACATCTAGACTTTATTATGTATAGGGGAGAGTGGGGGTGATTTGTGCCAGGGGGGAAGTAGTTCCACCCATCAGCTGAAGGGGGCGCCAATGAATGCATATCAGGGGTGTGTGTAAAGTAGTGTTAGACCGATATATCGGGCCGATATTTGCGATTTTTTACGTGTATCGGCATCGGCCGATATAAGGCTTCTGCGTTCGCCGATATTTTTTTTCCTGCATTATTTACAGACAGGCGTCCACAGGGCAGCTCTCACCGTCTTCAAAACTGTCTTGCTCTCCCTCCCTCACGCATATTAATCAAAATCAATTGAGAATTGACACGATGGTAAAAGGTCAAAAGTTTTACGTGGAGCATTGGGAGATTTTTTCCTGAATTACCGCTGGTGTTGCTCTACAAGAGATTAAGTTAAGTGCACCTAAATGACTAGGTTGTAAATAGTTTTAAAATGAAGTATAGTACAGTCAGTGTGCACTTTATTATGCTGCTTGCTTGTTGATACTGTGTGCAATAGTGTAATTATTTTATTTATGCTTAAATATTTATTTTCAGAATTTATTTTCACCACTGAACTCTTTTTTTTTTCTTGTTCAACCTCACCTGTTTTTTACTAAATGTTCCTATTTAAAATTGTAAATTTAAAATTGTTATCATCATGATCATTGTCATTTTTATGTTGTAAATTGAGGGAGCAAAAGCAGTATCGGCTCCAAATATCGGCTCAAGAAAATCGGCAGCCCGTATCGGTCATCGGCTAAGGGCGGATGAAAAAAAAAATCGGCATCGGCACTAAAAAATCCAAATCGGTCGATCCATAGTGTAAAGGGTGTCAAGGCCACTCTGAAATATGATTGCCGCCCCCACTGGTTCCCCTAACACTATTGGATCAGAGAACTGTCAATTACTGTCTGAATGTTGCATGTAAAGTTTGCATTTGGAGCGCTCAACACCATTAGATCAAAGAGCTCGGTCAAAGCTTTGGCAAGGTAACGCTATTTTTAACCTCACAATAAAGCTCTATTCAAAGGCCAATTAAAAAAACAGGTACAATAAAAAGTGCACAAATCTGTATTTTGTTAGGGCCGTATTTGTGGCAGTCGAGAAATCACGCTGTGAAATGGGCAGATAGTGTAATATTGCTCAGTGTGTAATAGGCTAAGATATAGGCTAACCACACTCACTTTAGCATTTCATGATATCATTATTTTTATACTCAATTAAGCTTTCTTCTCTTACTTGCACATCCAAAAGGTGTGTTTTTGCGCTAATGCATTGTTAAAGGATCAGTGTGTAATTGTCCCATATAAAACTTCAACGGCCAATTTAAAAATAGTATAATAAAATGTGCTAATTCACAATACTTATTATCCTTTATTAAACCGCTTTGTCGAATTGAATGCATCTTTACGGCTGGTGTTGAAAGATGAATCGATTCATTCAGTTCTAATAGTGTCATACAGGGCATAGCGTTGCGTTATTTAAAGTTCAAGCGTCAATGAGAAACAAAGACCGCACTGAATCAATATTTATTCTTGTTACTTTCATGTGACTGGAACAGCTTTTATACGTAGTTTCCAAATTGTATTTGTATATATTTGTTAATTAGGATTACAGTTCCAAAATGGTATGCATGTATGTATTTGTTAATAAGGATTCAAATTAATACCAGTAATACCTTGTTGCTTTTTAAGATTTGGCTGGGGGGTGCCAATAAGGATTTCGCCTAGGGCTTCAAAATGGCTAGAAACGGCCCTGGAGAAGTGAGAAGATGGGCATGCCTCATGAGTGTTTGACTCACCTGCCATTTGTTTAATTTAGCTAACACTGATTTCAGTTTTTATTCAATTTTGAAGTGGTCTAAGTCACAATAGGATGTTTAGAAATGAGCCTAGTCACTTTATTCTTATATCTTACATAATTGACAGGCAGCTTTCTATGCATGTCAACAGGCATCTATTGCCAAAGCCATTTTGCCTGAAATGATTCACAATTATCATATATTGTGTATTTAGTTTTTGTTTTCCCAAAAACTACAAAATATGACTTATTCCAACAGTTTAATAGGATGACAATATCTAAATAAACCTTAAATGAGTAATTTTGTATTGAATTTGTCTTGCTTTCATATAGCATTACAGTTCATAACATTAAAATGTTTTGGTTTTACTTCAGAAATCACTGGCACAATTTACCCCAACGTATTCTCCCCAAAGGCACAACTTACCCCTCACCAGGGGCAAGTTGTGCCACGAGACCACTCCCCCCCCCCCCCCCCCAAAAGCTATATTTCTGAAACAATTTATTTCAGATCCAAAAAGTTATTGTTCTCAGGGATGCACCACATCCTGAAATATATGTACATTCTTAAGTTGAAGGCAATATTGTCATGGCCTCACTTTAAAGTCACTTTGAGTAAAAACTGGCACAACTCACCCCACTTTCCCCTATCTATGGTTAGGGCTTGTTGAATCAGAAATTTGTGGAGTCGATTCCGCACTGTTGTTTTCGATTCTTGTTTTTTTTTTTTTTTAACAATATTGATTGGGAACCTAGTCCCGGAGTGACTGCAGGATATAAGGATGTAGAAAGTATCCTCTGAAAATTTGTAAAATGAAGATACATTTCAGTAACTCTGATTGATTTTAAATATGGATGCTCCTGAATTGGCCCATAGCCCAGCAGTAAATGTGAATTAATAAATAATCAGGATAGCACATTATTCAAGGATGTGAATATTGCATGGTTAAAACTACATGACATGTCTAAAATGGACGTGCACAGTTAAGATAAATTACAAACTTTTACTTAAGTGCTTTTGCACAGAATGTACGAGGCAAAATACACAACATCATTTTAGCTTACATCATGAAACGGTTATGTTTTTGGGTGCAAAATGTAGTAAACTTGTCCAAGATGCAGGATCACAGAAGGAAACAATGACAATAAACAGCATTAACCTAAGTGAATGAAAGGTAGGCTAATAATCAGCGATATGCGTTCACGTAGCCTATGGCTTTATTTGAATGTTTTAGCGTAGCATTCCATAAGTAGTTCGAATTATGTTCTAGTGACGTCATTTCGCGATGACGCAAAAGAACCGCTGAATTGCTTTATTTTTAACTGGTTCATTTAAACTGCCCGAGAGAACCTTTTGCAGAAATGAAAACGAAGAAAACACGTTGGAATCGATTCTTTTTGGAAACGATTCCCAGCCCTAGAGGCGGTGTTTCACTACACTCTTTCTGGGCCCGGTGACAATAAAAGCTTTTCTTGCTCTGAAAACCATGACCTTTTATATATCAAAGCTCAAGGGAAAGTTGATTTCTCAATTCATGACCCCTTTAAATGTGCAAGGAGATAAATAATTGAATAAAATAAATAAAACGAATGTTGGGGAAAATAATAATAATAAAAAAAAAAAACGATAAAAGGAAATGCTAAACTGAAAGTTGACTTTCCTTTCAACCGGTTATTTATTTTTGAGTGTGATTATGCTAATGAAGCTGAATAAACATAAAATCCTTTAACATTTTATTGATTTCCCCCAACATTAATTTAATTATTTATCTCGCACATTTAATATATTTATTTATGCAGCTATGTGTGGATTTATGCATTTATTTAATGCACATTTATTTATTTATATAATTATTTATGTCGAATTTTGGGGATTTATTTGTTTGTTTCTTTCTTTATTTGCATATTTATTTATTGTTTTTGAAGGTTTCGTCCTCCATGTGTTACGTTATTGTGTTAATAATAACTAAAAGTACTTAAAGTATGTTACATATTTATTTTGTATGAAAACTAGCGGGTTATTACTTATGGATTAAAAACCCGACCGTTGTTTCAGTGTTGCGCCAGCTCTCTCTCACAAACGCGAGCACAGAGAGAAGATAGGCTAGTAAAATGAAAATGTACATGCTAGGTTTAAATTTAGTACTCGTGTGTGTGTGTGTGTGTGTGTGTGTGTGTGTGTGTGTGTGTGTGTGTGTGTGTGTGTGTGTGTGTGTGTTTGTGTTTTATCAATCCTGTTTCTAAAATGTGTTAAATGACGGACGCTTTAACACAACCCCTCTTTATGTTGGACTCAACTAACTCGATATTGTAGAATAAATTATTCGTTTTGCTCTTATTTGTCCTGTCTATTGTCAACTGATTTCTATAAACGTGTTTGTATTGGCTTGGCTACCGTTTATTCAGCTAATGCTTGTTCTGTTTACAATGTAATGAAATGCAAAGACAGCACGTCACAAATACGCCTATAAACCTTTTTCTGTGGGATTTAGTATCATATTGGGATATTGGAATAATAAATTCAATATTTTAAATGAATCACATACACATAATGTTCATATTTTTTACTGTTTTCTTGGGGTTTCTTAATTTAGACTATTTGACTAGTCATTAAAAACCTGTTTAAACAACTGTCAAATGACTTGAAATTGCAAAAAAAAAAATTCCCCCTCTCATGTATATGAAATAATTGAATGCGATTGACTCCTGGTTATCAGTTTATATAAGAACACATTATGCAATGCAATATTAATCAAGAATAAAAAATGGTTTTGAGCATGTGTATTGAAACCTTGGACTTTAACTTTATATTATAAAACAGCCCAGTGCAGTGCAAGTGACATTCTTTTAATTGGGTCATATTCAAAAAAACTGAAACGGTCAAAACTAGAATTATGAAGATAGGCTTGTGTGTTTGTGTGTGTCTTGCCCTGGGACCATTTTTGGGATTTCCACCTGGATTTGGCATACCAAATTGAAAAGCTTCCCATACTCACATACAGTCGTCTCTAAATACACAATTTTGGTGTCATTTTACAGGAAACCCTTTGAAGTTACATAAAACACTGCTAAAAGTGATAAACAAGTATATGTTGTCTGAGCTGTAATACACCCCCCCCCCCCCCAAAAAGAGCCATTTTTTTTATTTTTTGGTTATAAATACATTTTTGAAAGTGTGTAACTCAGGCCGTGTGTGCTCTAGCACCCTGCAGACAGTTTGGCTGTTTCCACTAGATTTATTCAAATGGATCTGAATGGAGGAAGCTTTACTCACCACCTGCATCCAATGCACGACCGTGAACCTTAATCGCTGGGATTGCTCCATCTTTCAGCATTAGACGACCTACAAATCTGGCGTCGAACTGGGCCTTGTTTATAAACCATGGTCGCCGAAATACAGGGAGCAAAGAAAACACTTGCATAACTCCATTGCTGCTCCGGAAAAACAAACTCCATCCACTGTCCCATTAACGCTGGGTTCTTTGGGAAGCTGTACAGGGTTGTCTTGCCCTGACAACCAGAAACACACTTCTTTAGTGACACTTCTTTGGTTGATTTCGTGAAGTCCTGTGACTGCAGCGCAGCCGGCTTCTCTAAAGCTGAGCAAAGCATGTTAATGGGCGTACATTTGCTCTCTCGCTCTAGTTGTGCGCGCGCCCTCCTGGGAGAAGAGCCCGTACAAGCACATTTCGCCCTTGCTGACGTCACGCAGACCTATACTCGAAAAAAACTTTCAGAATCTTGTGACAAACCGGAAGGAGAATTTTTGCCACAGAAATACTCCTGTCAAACGTCCAACTTATTTTTTGATATGTATTTGATATATATAAATTACATAAAAAAGGTCATATCCCTCAATTCAGATCCATTTGAATAAATCTTGCATACAAGATCCACTGGAATCTAATGAAAACGGCCAAAACTGTCTGCAGGGTTCTAGAGCACACAGGGCCTGAGTTACACACTTTCAACAATGAATTTATAACCCAAAAAATCAAAAAGCGCCTTTTTTTGGGGGGGGGGGGTATTACAGCTCAGACAACATATACTTACATGTTTATCACTTTTAGCAGTGTTTTATGTAACTTCAAAGGGTTTCCTGTAAAATGACACCGGTATTGTGTATTTAGAGACCACTGTATGTGGGAATGGGAAGCTTTTCAGTTTGGGGTAGGCCAAATCCAGGCGGAAATGCTCCCAGAGTAATTTAGTGTAAATAAGTTACTTTGTGTAAAACAAATGCTAAAGTGATGCATGTCTCCAGAAAGTAGAGGCTCTAAGCTTAAAAATGGTACCACATATGAGGACCTCCACAGACATTTCAAATTTAAAGTCTATACTTGACGATGTAATTCCGGACCCTGTACCGGGTCCCCAGAGTTTAAGAGGTCAAATCACAAGATTTGAGAGTAATTTGAGCAGAAACCCCTCCGTCAAACCCCATGTCCCGTCATGTCACACTGATGGTACTCAAATTTTTCAGGGTTGGCAGGTATGGAATTAGATCCACCTCTGATTCCATTCATTTTAATCACTTTGTGAGATTTTGAGATGCATCATCAGGAATTCAGTAAAAGGGTGGAGCACCGTTCACCGCACCGTTAAGAAAGATCTAAATGCTCCAGATGATCTGATTGTTGATATTAAACATGTATTTTATTCCACAGCTTACCCCTTATCTGCTCTGACCACTTCAACCACCAATTCAAATACCTCATCACCGACCACAACTACAGTCCATCCACCAGCATGTAAAAACCTGAATATTTAAATGTTATATTATAATGATAATTTTAAACTTCTCAAACTATTCTAATGTGTTATACTGTACATCACATTTCTAATCCTTTAAAATATACTTAACAAATGTGCAATTTAATTCTATTAGTGTAAAATACATACATACATACTTTCCTTGGAGCTCTGTGTCTCCATACTGATCTGTTCATTAGTGAGATTTTCAGTTTTAGCAATTTTGCTATAACAATCTAGTTTAGAGATTGAGATGATTCTCTGTTTTATTTAGTATTATGTTCCTGACTTGATTGTCTCATGCACTGCAGTCAGTGCCACTGTAATCAATATTATATTTATTGCAAGTGCAAGATGATTTCTGAATCTACTCAGATATAACAATATTCATGACATCTGCCACTTTTTAGCGTTCCATATCACAACTGCAAACCCTCCATTCAACTCTACTTCAAACACTTCATTTAACTTCACTGTAAACCTTCTATTCAATTCCACTGCAAGACATCCAGTAAACTCCACAGCAAACCCTCCATTTAACTTGACTGCAAACTCTCCATTAAACTCCACTGCTAACCCTTCATTTAACTCCTCTGCAAACCCTTCATTCAACTCCAATGTTAATCTTCTATTCAACTCCACTGCAAACCCTCAATTCAACTCCATGGCAAGACCTCTAGTCAACACTACTGCAAACCTTATATTCAATTCCACTGCAAGACCTCCAGTCAACTCCACTGTAAATCTCCTATTCAACTCCTCTGCAAACCCTTCATTCAACTCCACTGCAAGACCTCCAGTCAACTCTGCTACAATCCCTTCATTTAACTCCATTGCAAGACCTCTAGTCAACTCTACAGCAAGACCTCAATTCAACTCCACTGTTAATCTTCTATTCAACTCCACTGTAAACCCTTCATTCAACTCCACTGCAAGACCTCCAGTCAACTCCACTGCAAACCCTCCATTCAACTCCACTGCAAGACCTTCAGTCAACTCCACTGCAAGACCTCCAGTCAACTCCACTGCAAGACCTCCAGTCAACTCCACTGCAATATCTCCAGTCAACTCCTCTGCAAGACCTCCAGTCAACTCCTCCGCAAACCCTTCATTCAACTCCACTGCAAGACCTCCAGTCAACTCCACTGCAAACCCTTCATTTAACTCCACTGCAAGATCTCCAGTCAACTCTACTGCAAGACCGCCATTCAACTCCACTGTTAATCTTCTATTCAACTCCACTGCAAGACCTCCAGTCAACTCAACTGCAAACCCTCCATTCAACTCCACTGCAAAACCTCCAGTCAACTCCACTGCAAGACATCCAGTCAACTCCATTGCAAACCCTTCATTCAACTCCACTGCAAGATCTCCAGTCAACTCCACTGCAATACCTCCAGTCAACTCCACTGCAAGACCTCCAGTCAACTCCACTGCAAGACCTGCAGTCAACTCCACTGCAAGACCTCCAGTCAACTCCTCTACAAACCCTTCATTCAACTCCACTACAAGACCTCCATTCAACTCCACTGCAAGACCTCCAGTCAACTCCTCTGCAAACCCTTCATTCAACTCCACTGCAAGACTTCCAGTCAACTCCACTACAATCCCTTCATTTAACTCCATTGCAAGACCTCCAGTCAACTCTACTGCAAGACCTCAATTCAACTCCACTGTTAATCTTCTATTCAACTCCACTGCAAACCCTTCATTCAACTCCACTGCAAGACCTCCAGTCAACTCCACTGCAAGACCTCCAGTCAACTCCACCTCAAGACCTCCAGTCAACTCCACTGCAATATCTCCAGTCAACTCCTCTGCAAGACCTCCAGTCAACTCCTCCGCAAACCCTTCATTCAACTCCACTGCAAGACCTCCAGTCAACTCCACTGCAAACCCTTCATCTAACTCCACTGCAAGATCTCCAGTCAACTCTACAGCAAGACCGCCATTCAACTCCACTGTTAATCTTCTATTCAACTCCACTGCAAGACCTCCATTCAACTCAACTGCAAACCCTCCAGTCAACTCCACTGCAAGACATCCATTCAACTCCATTGCAAACCCTTCATTCAACTCCACTGCAAGACCTCCAGTCAACTCCACTGCAATACCTCCAGTCAACTCCACTGCAAGACCTCCAGTCAACTCCACTGCAAGACCTGCAGTCAACTCCATTGCAAAACCTCCAGTCAACTCCTCTGCAAACCCTTCATTCAACTCCACTACAAGACCTCCAGTCAACTGCACTGCAAACCCTTCATTTAAATCCACTGCAAGACCTCCATTCAACTCTACTGCAAGAATTCCAGTCAACTCCAATGCAAACTCTTCATTCAACTCCACTGCAAGACCTCCAGTCAACTCCACTGCAAACCCTTCATTTAACTCCACTGCAAGACCTCCAGTCAACTCCACTACATTCCCTTCATTTAACTCCATTGCAAGACCTCCAGTCAACTCTACTGCAAGACCTCAATTCAACTCCACTGTAAATCTTCTATTCAACTCCACTGCAAGACCTCCAGTCAACTCAACTGCAAATCCTCCATTCAACACCACTGCAAGACCTCCAGTCAACTCCACTGCAAGACCTCCAGTCAACTCCTCTGCAAACCCTTCATTCAACACCACTGAAAGACCTCTAGTCAACTCCACTGCAAGACCTCCAGTCAACTTCTCTGCAAACCCTTCATTCAACTCCACTGCAAGACCTCCAGTCAACTCCGCTACAATCCCTTCATTTAACTCCATTGCAAGACCTCTAGTCAACTCTACTGCAAGACCTCAATTCAACTCCACTGTTAATCTTCTATTCAACTGCACTGCAAACCCTTCATTCAACTCCACTGCAAGACCTCCAGTCAACTCCACTGCAAACCCTCCATTCAACTCCACTGCAAGACCTCCAGTCAACTCCACTGCAAGACCTCCAGTCAACTCCACTGCAAGACCTCCAGTCAACTCCACTGCAAGACCTCCAGTCAACTCCACTGCAATATCTCCAGTCAACTCCTCTGCAAGACCTCCAGTCAACTCCTCCGCAAACCCTTCATTCAACTCCACTGCAAGACCTCCAGTCAACTCCACTGCAATATCTCCAGTCAACTCCTCTGCAAGACCTCCAGTCAACTCCTCCGCAAACCCTCCAGTCAACTCCACTGCAAACCCTTCATTTAACTCCACTGCAAGATCTCCAGTCAACTCTACTGCAAGACCGCCAATCAACTCCACTGTTAATCTTCTATTCAACTCCACTGCAAGACCTCCAGTCAACTCAACTGCAAACCCTCCATTCAACTCCACTGCAAGACCTCCAGTCAACTCCACTGCAAGACATCCAGTCAACTCCACTGCAATACCTCCAGTCAACTCCACTGCAAGACCTCCAGTCAACTCCACTGCAAGACCTGCAGTCAACTCCACTGCAAGACCTCCAGTCAACTCCTCTGCAAACCCATCATTCACCTCCACTGCAAGACCTCCAGTCAACTCCGCTACAATCCCTTCATTTAACTCCATTGCAAGACCTCCAGTCAACTCTACTGCAAGACCTCAATTCAACTCCACTGTTAATCTTCTATTCAACTCCACTTCAAACCCTTCATTCAACTCCACTGCAAGACCTCCAGTCAACTCCACTGCAAACCCTCCATTCAACTCCAACGCAAGACCTCCATTCAACTCCACTGCAAACCCTTTATTCAACTCCACTGCAAGACCTCCAGTCAACTCCACTGCAAGACCTCCTGTCAACTCCTCTGCAAACCCTTCATTCTACTCCACTGCAAGACCTCCAGTCAACTCCACTGCAAGACCTCCAGTCAACTCCTCTGCAAACCCTTCATTCAACTCCACTGCAAGACCTCCAGTCAACTCCGCTACAATCCCTTCATTTAACTCCATTGCAAGACCTCTAGTGAACTCTACTGCAAGAACTCAATTCAACTCCACTGTTAATCTTCTATTCAACTCCACTGCAAGACCTCCAGTCAACTCCACTGCAATATCTCCAGTCAACTCCTCTGCAAGACCTCCAGTCAACTCCTCCGCAAACCCTTCATTCAACTCCACTGCAAACCCTTCATTTAACTCCACTGCAAGATCTCCAGTCAACTCTACTGCAAGACCGCCATTCAACTCCACTGTTAATCTTCTATTCAACTCCACTGCAAGACCTCCAGTCAACTCCACTGCAATACCTCCAGTCAACTCCACTGCAAGACCTCCAGTCAACTCCACTGCAAGACCTCCAGTCAACTCCACTGCAATACCTCCAGTCAACTCCACTGCAAGACCTCCAGTCAACTCCACTGCAAGACCTGCAGTCAACTCCACTGCAAGACCTCCAGTCAACTCCTCTGCAAACCCTTCATTCAACTCCACTACAAGACCTCCAGTCAACTCAACTGCAAATCCTCCATTCAACTCCACTGCAAGACCTCCAGTCAACTCCACTGCAAGACATCCAGTCAACTCCATTGCAAACCCTTCATTTAACTCCACTGCAAGACCTCCAGTCAACTCCACTGCAATACCTCAAGTCAACTCCACTGCAAGACCTCCAGTCAACTCCACTGCAAGACCTGCAGTCAACTCCACTGCAAAACCTCCAGTCAACTCCTCTGCAAACCCTTCATTCAACTCCACTACAAGACCTCCAGTCAACTGCACTGCAAACCCTTCATTTAACTCCACTGCAAGACATCCATTCAACTCTACTGCAAGACTTCCAGACAACTCCATTGCAAACCCTTCATTCAACTCCACTGCAAGACCTCCAGTCAACTCCACTGCAAACCCTTCATTTAACTCCACTGCAAGACCTCCAGTCAACTCCACTGCAAGACCTCCAGTCAACTCCTCTGCAAACCCTTCATTAAACTCCACTGCAAGACCTCCAGTCAACTCTGCTACATTCCCTTCATTTAACTCCATTGCAAGACCTCCAGTCAACTCTACTGCAAGACCTCAATTCAACTCCACTGTTAATCTTCTATTCAACTCCACTGCAAGACCTCCAGTTAACTCAACTGCAAACCCTCCATTCAACTCCACTGCAAGACCTCCAGTCAACTCCACTGCAAGACATCCAGTCAACTCCATTGCAAACCCTTCATTCAACTCCACTGCAAGACCTCCAGTCAACTCCACTGCAATATTTCCAGTCAACTCCACTGCAAGACCTCCAGTCAACTCCACTGCAAGACCTGCAGTCAACTCCACTGCAAGACCTCCAGTCAACTCCTCTGCAAACCCTTCATTCAACTCCACTACAAGACCTCCAGTCAACTGCACTGCAAACCCTTCATTCAACTCTACTGCAAGACTTCCAGTCAACTCCATTGCAAACCCTTCATTCAACTCCACTGCAAGACCTCCAGTAAACTCCACTGCAAGCCCTTCATTTAACTCCACTGCAAGATCTCCAGTCAACTCCACTGCAAGACCTCCAGTCAACTCCTCTGCAAACCCTTCATTCAACTCCACTGCAAGACCTCCAGTCAACTCCGCTACATTCCCTTCATTTAACTCAATTGCAAGACCTCCAGTCAACTCTACTGCAAGACCTCTAGTCAACTCCACTGTTAATGTTCTATTCAACTCCACTGCAAACCCTCCATTCAACTCCACTGTAAGACCTCCAGTCAACTCCACTGCAAACCCTTCATTCAACTCCACTGCAAGACCTCCAGTCAACCCTACTGCAAGACCTCCAGTCAACTCCACTGCAATATCTCCAGTCAACTCCACTACAAGACCTCCAGACAACTCCACTGTATACCCTTCATTTAACTCCACTGCAAGACCTCCATTCAACTCTACTGCAAGACTTCCAGTCAACTCCATTGCAAACCCTTCATTCAACTCCACTGCAAGACCTCCAGTCAACTCCATTGCAAACCCTTCATTCAACTCAACTGCAAGACCTCCAGTCAACTCCCCTGCAATACCTCCAGTCAACTCCACTGCAAGACCTCCAGTCAACTCCACTGCAAGACCTCCAGGCAACTCCACTGCAAAACCTCCAGTCAACTCCACTGCAAGACCTCCAGTCAACTCTACTGCAAGACTTCCAGTCAACTCCATTGCAAACCCTTCATTCAACTCCACTGCAAGACCTCCAGTCAACTCCACTGCAAACCCTTCATTTAACTCCACTGCAAGACCTCCAGTCAACTCCACTGCAAACCCTTCATTTAACTCCACTGCAAGACCTCCAGTCAACTCCACTGCAAACCCTTCATTCAACTCCACTACAAGACCTCCAGTCAACTGCACTGCAAACCCTTCATTCAACTCTACTGCAAGACTTCCAGTCAACTCCATTGCAAACCCTTCATTCAACTCCACTGCAAGACCTCCAGTAAACTCCACTGCAAGCCCTTCATTTAACTCCACTGCAAGATCTCCAGTCAACTCCACTGCAAGACCTCCAGTCAACTCCTCTGCAAACTCTTCATTCAACTCCACTGCAAGACTTCCAGTCAACTCCGCTACATTCCTTTCATTTAACTCAATTGCAAGACCTCCAGTCAACTCCACTGTTAATCTTCTATTCAACTCCACTGCAAACCCTCCATTCAACTCCACTGTAAGACCTCCAGTCAACTCCACTGCAAACCCTTCATTCAACTCCACTGCAAGACCTCCAGTCAACCCTACTGCAAGACCTCCAGTCAACTCCACTGCAATATCTCCAGTCAACTCCACTACAAGACCTCCAGACAACTCCACTGCATACCCTTCATTTAACTCCACTGCAAGACCTCCATTCAACTCTACTGCAAGACTTCCAGTCAACTCCATTGCAAACCCTTCATTCAACTCCACTGCAAGACCTCCAGTCAACTCCATTGCAAACCCTTCATTCAACTCCACTGCAAGACCTCCAGTCAACTCCCCTGCAATACCTCCAGTCAACTCCACTGCAAGACCTCCAGTCAACTCCACTGCAAGACCTCCAGTCAACTCCACTGCAAGTCCTCCAGTCAACTCTACTGCAAGACTTCCAGTCAACTCCATTGCAAACCCTTCATTCAACTCCACTGCAAGACCTCCAGTCAACTCCACTGCAAACCCTTCATTTAATTCCACTGCAAGACCTCCAGTCAACTCCACTGCAAACCCTTCATTTAACTCCACTGCAAGACCTCCAGTCAACTCCACTGCAAACCCTTCATTTAACTCCACTGCAAGACCTACAGTCAATTCTACTGCAAGACCTCCACTCAACGTCACTCTTAATGTTCTATTCAATTCCACTGCAAACCCTCCATTCAACTCCAGTGCAAGATCTCCAGTCAACTCCACTGCAAGACTTCCATTCAACTCCATTGCAAATCCTTCATTCAACTCCACTGCAAGACCCCCAGTCAACTCCATTGCAAACCCTCCATTCAACTTCACTGCAAGACCTCCAGTTAACTCCACTGCAAGACCTCCATTCAACTTCACTGCAAACCCTTCATTTAACTCCACTGCAAGACCTCCAGTCAACTCTACTGCAAGACCTCCACTCAACTCCACTGTTAATCTTCTATTCAACTCCACTGCAAACCCTTTATTCAACTTCACTGCAAGACCTCCAGTCAACTCCTCTGCAAACCCTTCATTCAACTCCACTGCAAGACCTCCAGTCAACTCCATTACAATCCCTTCATTTAACTCCATTGCAAGACCTCTAGTGAACTCTACTGCAAGACCTCAATTCAACTCCACTGTTAATCTTCTATTCAACTCCACTGCAAGACCTCCAGTCAACTCCACTGCAATATCTCCAGTCAACTCCTCTGCAAGACCTCCAGTCAACTCCTCCGCAAACCCTTCATTCAACTCCACTGCAAACCCTTCATTTAACTCCACTGCAAGATCTCCAGTCAACTCTACTGCAAGACCGCCATTCAACTCCACTGTTAATCTTCTAATCAACTCCACTGCAAGACCTCCAGTCAACTCCACTGCAATACCTCCAGTCAACTCCACTGCAAGACTTCCAGTCAACTCCACTGCAAGACCTCCAGTCAACTCCACTGCAATACCTCCAGTCAACTCCACTGCAAGACCTCCAGTCAACTCCACTGCAAGACCTGCAGTCAACTCCACTGCAAGACCTTCAGTCAACTCCTCTGCAAACCCTTCATTCAACTCCACAACAAGACCTCCAGTCAACTCAACTGCAAACCCTCCATTCAACTCCACTGCAAGACCTCCAGTCAACTCCACTGCAAGACATCCAGTCAACTCCATTGCAAACCCTTCATTCAACTCCACTGCAAGACCTCCAGTCAACTCCACTGCAATACCTCCAGTCAACTCCACTGCAAGACCTCCAGTCAACTCCACTGCAAGACCTGCAGTCAACTCCACTGCAAAACCTCCAGTCAACTCCTCTGCAAACTGTTACGTCTGTGACTATCTTTGGATGGGCGTGTGTTTTTTCCCCCCCCCTCTCTCCTTATTGCTTTCGCAGTCTCTCCTCATATCCTTCTTTTCATAGGTCCTTCTGCCCAAATTGGACGTGCCGTCAGAGCGCGGTGGTTGGTTACGAGCAGCGCGGCGTTCTTTGAAAAGAGGAGCGGAAGCGTGTCATCGGGAGAGGGAGAGAGCCAGAGACTGATTGTGTTTTTAGTCCTGTGTAACACTGTGAAAACTGTACCGGTGAACGGCGATTGCTGAGTGAGCCATTGGTGTTTTTTTTTTTCCTTTTCTTTTGTACTTACTCCCTCTCATTGTTATTATATTTCTTTTTCCTGCGGTTAATGGCGTGTGTGCCACCCGCTACATTCACCATTTGTTATTTATGAATGCTGTAGGGGCTAGGTGCCTCTTTTCTTTAAGATCTTTTTCTCCTGTTTATGTTTAGTTAAGGAGTTAGGGAAGACATTGTACTTTTCTTTTGGTTCCATTTTCTTTTGACAGGAAATTTAGTTTTTCTTGGGGATGAGATAGTTGAATTTTTGTTTATTATTTTGGCTTAGCCTAGCCCTGAAGTTCCCCGCGTTCTAACTTATTTTGTTTTCTTTTGTGACTTCTGGTGACGCTCACCTCCTTTAAACTCCACAATCAAGAATAAAAAAAATAGGAACCTGAGGAAGTTCCTCTTAAACGCAAACCTGCCTTGCCTGTTGTTTTTATGTTCACCCCTGTCCCCCTAGACTGAGGGGTCGTAACATAAATTGGGGGCTCGTCTAACTTTGGTTGTGAGGAAAAAGAGTTAGTTGTATATGGCAGGCTATTTTTTTGTTGGAGTTGGTGATATAGGAATTATTATGGTAGGAAATTGCCGTCTGCCTCATCTACCTTTATATGGGGGTAAGTTCTACAATTTTCTTTTTCTCCTCTTTTGTCTATCTGTTCTCATTGGGGTGTGGGAAAATATTTTTGTGGGAAATGGAGTTTGACCTAACCTCTTTTACACTGGCTCCGAATACGGAACAATTTAATCGCTGCCGCAAAGATGATTTGATTAAAATCACCGATTTCTTTCAAATTAGTGTATCGCGGAATGCTTTAAAAAAAGACCTTAAGAAGCATTTGCGTCTTGAGTTAATTCGACAACGAATCTTACCTGAGGAGGCGGGAGTGGGTGGTGCGGATGGGAGAGCTGCTTCGTCGGTAACAGCCGATGAGAAGCCTCCTTCTGCACCACTCTCTCCCGTACCTCCCAGGTTACCATTGTTTGTGCCTCCCAGCAGCACGATGATGTTTCCACCATCAGATCCACTGCTGGCGGTAAAATTGAAGGAATTGGAATTAGAAGTGAAACGTGAGGAGACTGCGGGTAGAAGGCTTAGGCTAAGGGAATTGGAGTTGGAGTTGGAGAAGGAACAATATCGGAGGGATCACGGTCTGTCTCAGCCGACTGTGGGCTCACCAATAAGCTCCCTAACATCTCCCTCGTTTGCTCTGTTGCCCACAGGCCCTACGCCTGCCTCGTCCAGTCCTGCTGCTCCTGCTGCTCACACAGCGAATGTGCCTGTTTTCGACGTGAGTAAACACATCAATTTGGTTCCGCCGTTTAGGGAGGCAGAAGTGGATAGCTACTTCACGGCGTTTGAGCGTGTGGCGGCTACACTGCAGTGGCCAAGAGAGATGTGGGCTCTCCTGCTGCAGTGCAAATTGATTGGTAAAGCACAGGAAGTTTGTTCCGCGTTGCCAGTGGAACAGAGCTTAGTTTACGATGTTGTTAAACAAACGGTACTCCGAGCTTATGAACTTGTGCCCGAAGCATACAGGCAAAAATTTAGATCTCACAAGAAAACGGATAGACAAACGTTCGTGGAATTTGCAAGGGACAAACGAACCTTATTTGACAAATGGTGTGCTGCTAATAAAACAACAACGTTTGAAGAGTTGAGAGAATTGGTTTTATTGGAAGATTTTAAGAGCTGTGTTCATGAAAACCTTGTAATTCATTTAAATGAACAAAAAGTTGTGTCTCTTTCCGCAGCCGCTGTGTTAGCGGATGAATTTGTGCTAACGCACAGGAAAGGTTTTTCCTCCGTGGTCAGAGGTGACAGGGCTGCTGTCCAAGGTGCTGAAGGGCAAATCAGAGGGTGGACCAATGCTGCCAAAATAGGACGAGGGGGCGCTTCTTTTGGAGAGCGTAGGGCTGCTCAAAACCGCTCCGGGGACGGTAGGGTGTGCTTTTATTGTATGGATGCTGGTCATTTGATAGCCGATTGTAATGCCTGGAAAAAGAAGAATTCATCGGTTAAACCTAAAAGTGTAGGTTTTGTACATGCAGTTACAAACGATGTAAATTCAAGTTCAGATCGGATGGGTTACCAGCCATTTATGCTCACGGGGTGGGTATCACGTAGTTCTGAGGAAGACCTTAAACCCATAAATGTGTTGCGGGATACTGGATCAGCCCAGTCCTTAATACTTGGCAGCACGCTGCAGTTACAGTTACAGTTCCACCAAACGCTTAAATCTATGCTGCGCACATTTTGCGTGGAAACAGGCAGGGACTGGGATGATGGGTTACCGATGGTAATGTTTGCCGTTCGTGAAACTGTACAGGAGTCTTTAGGGTTTACTTGGTATTGGTATTACTGCCTATCCCAGGGTCAGCATTACAAGCCCGGTTTTCCGGTCCCTACCCAGTGGAAAGAAAACTTAGTGAGACCGATTATGTTATTCGTACCATGGATCGTAGGAAGAAAACCCGCGTTTGCCATATTAACATGCTCAAGCCTTACGTACAAAAACCCAGTGACGCTCAGATCGATTCGGTTCCCGTTGCTCTAGTGTCGTCTGTGGTTGAAACTGATTGTGATGGCTGGGTTGATCGGGAGGAAGTGACTGTACCAACTAGACTTGCGAATTCCGAAGTGTTGGAGGGTATTGATGAGCATTTATCTTACCTTTGTGATTCTCATCGGAGAGATATTGTTCTGTTACTGAGACGTTTTTTGTCGCTTTTTTCTGACACACTCACTCAAACAAATGTTTTGTTCCATGATATTGATGTTGCTGAGTCACCCCCTATCAAACAGCATCCTTATCGGGTCAATCCGAGAAAGAGAGAGGAAATGAGGAAAGAGGTAGATTATCTGCTGCGGAACGGTCTGGCTGCGCCTAGCTCTAGTGCGTGGAGCTCGCCCTGTCTTCTTGTGCCAAAGACAGATGGCACGTTTAGGTTTTGCACAGACTATCGAAAACTTAACAGTGTTACTAAACCTGACTCTTTTCCCTTACCCAGGATGGAGGATTGCATAGATCGTGTGGGTGCGGCGTCCTATGTCACCAAGCTGGACTTGCTAAAAGGTTATTGGCAAGTGCCACTCACTGCTCGTGCCTCTGATGTCTCTGCCTTTGTTACGCCGGATGACTTTCTGCAGTACTCCGTCATGGCTTTCGGGATGCGAAACGCTCCTGCCACTTTCCAGCGACTTATGCAGAGAGTCTTATCCGGCGTGAATAATTGCGAAGCATATTTGGATGATGTGGTGGTTTATTCAGATTCATGGGAGAGTCATCTTGACACCTTAGGTGAAGTGTTTACACGACTGGCAAACGCTTCATTAACAATAAATCTGGCCAAGTGTGAATTTGGTAAGGCAGTAGTTACATACTTGGGTAAACAAGTGGGCCATGGCCAGGTGCGTCCCGTTAATGCTAAAGTGGAAGCAATTATGGATTTTCCCATACCAAAAACTAAACGGGAGTTGCAACGTTTTCTGGGTATGATTGGGTACTATAGAGCTTTCTGTAGGAATTTTTCCACTATAGTGTCCCCTTTGACTGATCTGCTGAGCACGTCTAGAGAGTTCAACTGGAGCTCTGAGTGTGACCATGCTTTTGGTGCAGCTAAAGATCTTTTATGCAGCGCGCCTGTTTTCTCCGCCCCGGATTTTTCTCGTCCATTCAAGCTTGAAGTGGACGCAAGTGCACTAGGCTGTGGAGCCGTGTTGGTACAGGAAAGTGCACAGGGCGTTGACCACCCGATATGTTACTTTTCTAAGAAGTTTCTAAAGGCCCAAAGATCATATAGCACTATTGAAAAGGAAGCCCTAGCATTACTTTTTGCTTTCCAACATTTCGAAGTATATGTGGGAGGTAGCTCCGAACCTGTTGTTGTGTATACTGACCACAATCCTCTGGTGTTCTTAATGCGGATGTGTAATTCCAATCAGAGATTGATGAGATGGGCTTTGGTGGTTCAGGGGTTTAACCTGGAGATACGCCACAAGAAGGGCTCTGAGAACATTGTGGCAGATGCTCTTTCACGCTCCTATGTTTAACAGGTTTAGTCAAAATAGATTTGACACTTATGGGTGGGGGTGTTACGTCTGTGACTATCTTTGGATGGGCGTGTGTTTTTTTTTCTCCCCTCTCTCCTTATTGCTTTCGCAGTCTCTCCTCCTATCCTTCTTTTCATAGGTCCTTCTGCCCAAATTGGACGTGCCGTCAGAGCGCGGTGGTTGGTTACGAGCAGCGCGGCGTTCTTTGAAAAGAGGAGCGGAAGCGTGTCATCGGGAGAGGGAGAGAGCCAGAGACTGATTGTGTTTTTAGTCCTGTGTAACACTGTGAAAACTGTACCGGTGAACGGCGATTGCTGAGTGAGCCATTGGTGTTTTTTTTTTCCTTTTCTTTTGTACTTACTCCCTCTCATTGTTATTATATTTCTTTTTCCTGCGGTTAATGGCGTGTGTGCCACCCGCTACATTCACCATTTGTTATTTATGAATGCTGTAGGGGCTAGGTGCCTCTTTTCTTTAAGATCTTTTTCTCCTGTTTATGTTTAGTTAAGGAGTTAGGGAAGACATTGTACTTTTCTTTTGGTTCCATTTTCTTTTGACAGGAAATTTAGTTTTTCTTGGGGATGAGATAGTTGAATTTTTGTTTATTATTTTGGCTTAGCCTAGCCCTGAAGTTCCCCGCGTTCTAACTTATTTTGTTTTCTTTTGTGACTTCTGGTGACGCTCACCTCCTTTAAACTCCACAATCAAGAATAAAAAAAATAGGAACCTGAGGAAGTTCCTCTTAAACGCAAACCTGCCTTGCCTGTTGTTTTTATGTTCACCCCTGTCCCCCTAGACTGAGGGGTCGTAACAAAACCCTTCATTCAACTCCACTACAAGACCTCCAGTCAACTGCACTGCAAACCCTTCATTTAACTCCACTGCAAGACCTCCATTCAACTCTACTGCAAGACTTCCAGTCAACTCCATTGCAAACCCTTCATTCAACTCCACTGCAAGACCTCCAGTCAACTCCACTGCAAACCCTTCATTTAACTCCACTGCAAGACCTCCAGTCAACTTCAGTGCAAGACCTCCAGTCAACTCCTCTGCAAACCCTTCATTAAACTCCACTGCAAGACCTCCAGTCAACTCTGCTACATTCCCTTCATTTAACTCCATTGCAAGACCTCCAGTCAACTCTACTGCAAGACCTCAATTCAACTCCACTGTTAATCTTCTATTCAACTCCACTGCAAGACATCCAGTCAACTCCATTGCAAACCCTTCATTCAACTCCACTGCAAGACCTCCAGTCAACTCCACTGCAATACCTCCAGTCAACTCCACTGCAAGACCTCCAGTCAACTCCACTGCAAGACCTGCAGTCAACTCCACTGCAAGACCTCCAGTCAACTCCTCTGCAAACCCTTCATTCAACTCCACTACAAGACCTCCAGTCAACTGCACTGCAAACCCTTCATTCAACTCTACTGCAAGACTTCCAGTCAACTCCATTGCAAACCCTTCATTCAACTCCACTGCAAGACCTCCAGTAAACTCCACTGCAAGCCCTTCATTTAACTCCACTGCAAGATCTCCAGTCAACTCCACTGCAAGACCTCCAGTCAACTCCTCTGCAAACCCTTCATTCAACTCCACTGCAAGACCTCCAGTCAACTCCGCTACATTCTCTTCATTTAACTCCATTGCAAGACCTCCAGTCAACTCTACTGCAAGACCTCTAGTCAACTCCACTGTTAATCTTCTATTCAACTCCACTGAAAACCCTCCATTCAACTCCACTGTAAGACCTCCAGTCAACTCCACTGCAAACCCTTCATTCAACTCCACTGCAAGACCTCCAGTCAAACCTACTGCAAGACCTCCAGTCAACTCCACTGCAATATCTCCAGTCAACTCCACTACAAGACCTCCAGACAACTCCACTGCATACCCTTCATTTAACTCCACTGCAAGACCTCCATTCAACTCTACTGCAAGACTTCCAGTCAACTCCATTGCAAACCCTTCATTCAACTCCACTGCAAGACCTCCAGTCAACTCCATTGCAAACCCTTCATTCAACTCCACTGCAAGACCTCCAGTCAACTCCCCTGCAATACCTCCAGTCAACTCCACTGCAAGACCTCCAGTCAACTCCACTGCAAGACCTCCAGTCAACTCCACTGCAAGACCTCCAGTCAACTCCACTGCAAGACCTCCAGTCAACTCTACTGCAAGACTTCCAGTCAACTCCATTGCAAACCCTTCATTTAACTCCACTGCAAGACCTCCAGTCAACTCCACTGCAAACCCTTCATTTAACTCCACTGCAAGACCTCCAGTCAACTCCACTGCAAACCCTTCATTTAACTCCACTGCAAGACCTACAGTCAATTCTACTGCAAGACCTCCACTCAACGTCACTCTTAATGTTCTATTCAACTCCACTGCAAACCCTCCATTCAACTCCAGTGCAAGATCTCCAGTCAACTCCACTGCAAGACTTCCATTCAACTCCATTGCAAATCCTTCATTCAACTCCACTGCAAGACCCCCAGTCAACTCCATTGCAAACCCTCCATTCAACTTCACTGCAAACCCCTCATTTAACTCCACTGCAAGACATCCAGTCAACTCCACTGCAAGACCTCCAGTTAACTCCACTGCAAGACCTCCATTCAACTTCACTGCAAACCCTTCATTTAACTCCACTGCAAGACCTCCAGTCAACTCTACTGCAAGACCTCCACTCAACTCCACTGTTAATCTTCTATTCAACTTCACTGCAAACCCTTTATTCAACTTCACTGCAAGAACTCGATTCAACTCCACTGCAAGACCTCCAGTCAACTCCACTGCAAGACCTCCAGTCAACTCCTCTGCAAACCCTTCATTCAACTCCACTGCAAACCTCCATTCAACTCAACTGCAAGACCTCCAGTCAACTCCACTGAAAGACCTCCATTCAACTCCACAGCAAGACCTCCATTCAACTCCACTGCAAGACCTCGAGTCAACTCCACTGCAAACCCTTCATTCAATTCCACAACAAGACCTCCAGTCAACTCTACTGCAGACACTCCATTCAACTCCCCTGTAAACCTTCTAATCAATTCTACTGCTAGACCACCAGTCAATTCCACAGAAAACCCTCCATTTAACTCACCTGCTAACCCTTCATTTAACTCCACTGTAAATCTTCTATTCAACTCCTCTGCAAACCCTTCATTCAACTCCACTGCAAGACCTCCAGTCAACTCCACTGCAAACCCTCTATTCAACTCCCCTGCAAGACCTCCAGTCAACTCCACTGAAAGACCTCAATTCAACTCCACTGCAAGACCTCCAGTCAACTCCACTGCAAACCCTTCATTCAATTCCACTACAAGACCTCCAGTCAACTCTACTGCAAACACTCCATTCAACTCCCCTGTAAACCTTCTATTCAATTCTACTGCTAGACCACCAGTCAATTCCACAGAAAACCCTCCATTCAACTCGACTGCAAAACCTCCAGTCAACTCCAATGCAAACCATTCAATTAACTCCACTGCAAGACCTCCAGTCAACTCCACTGCAAGACCTCCAGTCAACTCCACTGCAAGACATCCAGTCAACTCCACTGTAATACCTTTATTCAACTCCACTGCAAGACCTCCAGTCAACTCCACTGCAATCCCTTCATTTAACTCCACTGCAAGACCTCCAGTCAACTCCACTGCAAGACCTCCAGTCAACTCCACTGTAATACCTTCATTCAACTCCAGTGCAAGACCCCCATTCAACTCCATTGCAAACCCTCCATTCAACTTCACTGCAAACCCTTAATTTAACTCCACTGCAAGACCTCCAGTCAACTCCACTGCAAGACCTCCAGTTAACTCCACTGCAAGACCTCCATTGAACTTCACTGCAAACCCTTCATTTAACTCCACTGCAAGACCTCCAGTCAACTCTACTGCAAGACCTCCACTCAACTCCACTGTTAATCTTTTATTCAACTCCACTGCAAACCCTTTATTCAACTTCACTGCAAGAACTCGATTCAACTCCACTGCAAGACCTCCAGTCAACTCCACTGCAAGACCTCCAGTCAACCCCTCTGCAAACCCTTCATTCAACTCCACTGCAAACCCTCCATTCAACTCAACTGCAAGACCTCCAGTCAACTCCACTGAAAGACCTCCATTCAACTCCACAGCAAGACCTCCATTCAACTCCACTGCAAGACCTCGAGTCAACTCCACTGCAAACCCTTCATTCAATTCCACTACAAGACCTCCAGTCAACTCTACTGCAGACACTCCATTCAACTCCCCTGTAAACCTTCTAATCAATTCTACTGCTAGACCACCAGTCAATTCCACAGAAAACCCTCCATTTAACTCACCTGCAAACCCTCCATTAAACTCCACTGCTAACCCTTCATTTAACTCCACTGTAAATCTTCTATTCAACTCCTCTGCAAACCCTTCATTCAACTCCACTGCAAGACCTCCAGTCAACTCAAATGCAAATCATTAATTTAACTCCACTGCAAGACCTCCAGTCAACTCCACTGCAAACCCTCTATTCAACTCCCCTGCAAGACATCCAGTCATCTCCACTGAAAGACCTCAATTCATCTCCACTGCAAGACCTCCAGTCAACTCCACTGCAAACCCTTCATTCAATTCCACTACAAGACCTTCAGTCAACTCTACTGCAAACACTCCATTCAACTCCCCTGTAAACCTTCTATTCAATTCTACTGCTAGACCACCAGTCAATTCCACAGAAAACCCTCCATTCAACTCGACTGCAAAACCTCCAGTCAACTCCATTGCAAACCCTTCATTCAACTCCACTGCAAGACCTCCAGTCAACTCCACTGCAAACCCTTCATTAAACTCCACTGCAAGACCTCCAGTCAACTCCAATGCAAACCATTCAATTAACTACAATGCAAACCACTCAATTAACTCCACTGCAAGACCTCCAGTCAACTCCACTGCAAGACCTCCAGTCAACTCCACTGTAATATCTTTATTCAACTCCACTGCAAGACCTCCAGTCAACTCCACTGCAAGCCCTTCATTTAACTCCACTGCAAGACCTCCAGTCAACTCTACTGCAAGATCTCCATTCAACTCCATTTTTAATCTTCTATTCAACTCCACTGCAAGATCTCCAGTCAACCCCACTGTAAGATATCCAATCAACCTCACTGCAAACCCTTCATTCAACTCCACTTTAAGACCTCCAGTCAACTCCACTGCAAGATCTCCAGTCAACTCCACTGCAAGACCTCCAGTCAACTCCTCTGCAAACCCTTCATTCAACTCCACTGCAAGACCTCCAGTCAACTCCGCTACAATCCCTTCATTTAACTCCACTGCAAGACCTCTAGTGAACTCTACTGCAAGACCTCAATTCAACTCCACTATTAATCTTCTATTCAACTCCACTGCAAGACCTCCAGTCAACTCCACTGCAATATCTCCAGTCAACTGCTCTGCAAGACCTCCAGTCAACTCCTCCGCAAACCCTTCATTCAACTCCACTGCAAACCCTTCATTTAACTCCACTGCAAGATCTCCAGTCAACTCTACTGCAAGACCGCCATTCAACTCCACTGTTAATCTTCTATTCAACTCCACTGAAAGACCTCCAGTCAACTCAACTGCAAACCCTCCATTCAACTCCACTGAAAGACCTCCAGTCAACTCCACTGCAAGACATCCAGTCAACTCCATTGCAAACCCTTCATTCAGCTCCACTGCAAGACCTCCAGTCAACTCCACTGCAATACCTCCAGTCAACTCCACAGCAAGACCTCCAGTCAACTCCAATGCAAGACCTGCATTTAACTCCACTGCAAGACCTCCAGTCAACTCCTCTGCAAACCCTTCATTCAACTCCACTACAAGACCTCCAGTCATCTGCACTGCAAACCCTTCATTTAACTCCACTGCAAGACCTCCATTCAACTCTACTGCAAGACTTCCAGTCAACTCCATTGCAAACCCTTCATTCAACTCCACTGCAAGACCTCCAGTCAACTCCACTGCAAACCCTTCATTTAACTACATTGCAAGACCTCCAGTCAACTCTAATGCAAGACCTCAATTCAACTCCACTGTTAATCTTCTATTCAACTCCACTGCAAGACCTCCAGTCAACTCAACTGCAAACCCTCCATTCAACTCCACTGCAAGACCTCCAGTCAACTCCACTGCAAGACATCCAGTCAACTCCATTGCAAACCCTTCATTCAACTCCACTGCAAGACCTCCAGTCAACTCCAATGCAATACCTCCAGTCAACTCCACTGCAAGACCTCCAGTCAACTCCACTGCAAGACCTGCAGTCAACTCCACTGCAAGACCTCCAGTCAACTCCTCTGCAAACCCTTCATTCAACTCCACTACAAGACCTCCAGTCAACTGCACTGCAAGCCCTTCATTTAACTCCACTGCAAGACCTCCATTCAACTCTACTGCAAGACTTCCAGTCAACTCAATTGCAAACCCTTCATTCAACTCCACTGCAAGACCTCCAGTCAACTCCACTGCAAGCCCTTCATTTAACTCCACTGCAAGATCTCCAGTCAACTCCACTGCAAGACCTCCAGTCAACTCCTCTGCAAACCCTTCATTCAACTCCACTGCAAGACCTCCAGTCAACTCCGCTACATTCCCTTCATTTAACTCCATTCCAAGACCTCCAGTCAACTCTACTGCAAGACCTCAATTCAACTCCACTGTTAATCTTCTATTCAACTCCACTGCAAGACCTCCAGTCAACTCCACTGCAATACCTCCAGTCAATTCCACTGCAAGACCTCCAGTCAAGTCCACTGCAAGACCTGCAGTCAACTCCACTGCAAGACCTCCAGTCAACTCCTCTGCAAACCCTCCATTCAACTCTACTGCAAGACTTCCAGTCAACTCCATTGCAAACCCTTCATTCAACTCCACTGCAAGACCTCCAGTCAACTCCACTGCAAGCCCTTCATTTAACTCCACTGCAAGATCTCCAGTCAACTCCACTGCAAGACCTCCAGTCAACTCCTCTGCAAACCCTTCATTCAACTTCACTGCAAGACCTCCAGTCAACTCCGCTACATTCCCTTCATTTAACTCCATTGCAAGACCTCCAGTCAACTCTACTGCAAGACCTCAATTCAACTCCACTGTTAATCTTCTATTCAACTCCACTGCAAACCCTCCATTCAACTCCTCTATAAGACCTCCAGTCAACTCCACTGCAATACCTCCAGTCAACTCTACTGCAATACCTCCAGTCAACTCCACTGCAAGACCTCCAGTCAACTTCACTGCAAGACCTGCAGTCAACTCCACTGCAAGACCTCCAGTCAACTCCACTGCAAACCCTTCATTCAACTCCACTACAAGACCTCCAGTCAACTCCACTGCAAACCCTTCATTTAACTCCACTGCAAGACCTCCATTCAACTCTACTGCAAGACTTCCAGTCAACTCCATTGCAAACCCTTCATTAAACTCCACTGCAAGACCTCCAGTCAACTCCACTGCAATACCTCCAGTCAACTCCACTGCAATACCTCCAGTCAACTCCACTGCAAGACCTCCAGTCAACTCCACTGTAAGACCTCCAGTCAACTCTACTGCAAGACTTCCAGTCAACTCCATTGCAAACCCTTCATTCAACTCCACTGCAAGACCTCCAGTCAACTTCACTGCAAACCCTTCATTTAACTCCACTGCAAGACCTCCAGTCAACTCCACTGCAAACCCTTCATTTAACTCCACTGCAAGACCTCCAGTCAATTCTACTGCAAGACCTCCACTCAACGCCACTCTTAATCTTCTATTCAACTCCACTGCAAACCCTCCATTCAACTCCAGTGCAAGATCTCCAGTCAACTCCACTGCAAGACTTCCATTCAACTCCATTGCAAATCCTTCATTCAACTCCACTGCAAGACCCCCAGTCAACTCCATTGCAAACCCTCCATTCAACTTCACTGCAAACCCTTCATTTAACTCCACTGCAAGACCTCCAGTCAACTCCACTGCAAGACCTCCAGTTAACTCCACTGCAAGACCTCCATTCAACTTCACTAAAAACCCTTCATTTAACTCCACTGCAAGACCTCCAGTCAACTCTACTGCAAGACCTCCACTCATATCCACTGTTAATCTTTTATTCAACTCCACTGCAAACCCTTTATTCAACTTCACTGCAAGAACTCGATTCAACTCCACTGCAAGACCTCCAGTCAACTCCACTGCAAGACCTCCAGTCAACTCCTCTGCAAACCCTTCATTCAACTCCACTGCAAACCCTCCATTCAACTCAACTGCAAGACCTCCAGTCAACTCCACTGAAAGACCTCCATTCAACTCCACAGCAAGACCTCCATTCAACTCCACTGCAAGACCTCGAGTCAACTCCACTGCAAACCCTTCATTCAATTCCACTACAAGACCTCCAGTCAACTCTACTGCAGACACTCCATTCAACTCCCCTGTAAACCTTCTAATCAATTCTACTGCTAGACCACCAGTCAATTCCACAGAAAACCCTGCATTTAACTCACCTGCAAACCCTCCATTAAACTCCACTGCTAACCCTTCATTTAACTCCACTGTAAATCTTCTATTCAACTCCTCTGCAAACCCTTCATTCAACTCCACTGCAAGACCTCCAGTCAACTCCAATGCAAGTCATTAATTTAACTCCACTGCAAGACCTCCAGTCAACTCCACTGCAAACCCTCTATTCAACTCCCCTGCAAGACCTCCAGTCAACTCCACTGAAAGACCTCAATTCAACTCCATTGCAAATCCTTCATTCAACTCCACTGCAAGACCCCCAGTCAACTCCATTGCAAACCCTCCATTCAACTTCACTGCAAACCCTTCATTTAACTCCACTGCAAGACCTCCAGTCAACTCCACTGCAAGACCTCCAGTTAACTCCACTGCAAGACCTCCATTCAACTTCACTAAAAACCCTTCATTTAACTCCACTGCAAGACCTCCAGTCAACTCTACTGCAAGACCTCCACTCAACTCCACTGTTAATCTTTTATTCAACTCCACTGCAAACCCTTTATTCAACTTCACTGCAAGAACTCGATTCAACTCCACTGCAAGACCTCCAGTCAACTCCACTGCAAGACCTCCAGTCAACTCCTCTGCAAACCCTTCATTCAACTCCACTGCAAACCCTCCATTCAACTCAACTGCAAGACCTCCAGTCAACTCCACTGAAAGACCTCCATTCAACTCCACAGCAAGACCTCCATTCAACTCCACTGCAAGACCTCGAGTCAACTCCACTGCAAACCCTTCATTCAATTCCACTACAAGACCTCCAGTCAACTCTACTGCAGACACTCCATTCAACTCCCCTGTAAACCTTATAATCAATTCTACTGCTAGACCACCAGTCAATTCCACAGAAAACCCTGCATTTAACTCACCTGCAAACCCTCCATTAAACTCCACTGCTAACCCTTCATTTAACTCCACTGTAAATCTTCTATTCAACTCCTCTGCAAACCCTTCATTCAACTCCACTGCAAGACCTCCAGTCAACTCCAATGCAAGTCATTAATTTAACTCCACTGCAAGACCTCCAGTCAACTCCACTGCAAACCCTCTATTCAACTCCCCTGCAAGACCTCCAGTCAACTCCACTGAAAGACCTCAATTCAACTCCACTTCAAGACCTCCAGTCAACTCCACTGCAAACCCTTCATTCAATTCCACTACAAGACCTTCAGTCAACTCTACTGCAAACACTCCATTCAACTCCCCTGTAAACCTTTTATTCAATTCTACTGCTAGACCACCAGTCAATTCCACAGAAAACCCTCCATTCAACTCGACTGCAAAACCTCCAGTCAACTCCATTGCAAACCCTTCATTCAACTCCACTGCAAGACCTCCAGTCAACTCCACTGCAAACCCTTCATACAACTCCACTGCAAGACCTCCAGTCAACTCCAATGCAAACCATTCAATTAACTCCACTGCAAGACCTCCAGTCAACTTCACTGCAAGACCTTCAGTCAACTCCACTGCAAGACCTCCAGTCAACTCCAATGCAAACCATTCAATTAACTCCACTGCAAGACCTCCAGTCAACTCCACTGCAAGACCTCCAGTCAACTCCACTGTAATACCTTTATTCAACTCCACTGCAAGACCTCCAGTCAACTCCACTGCAAACCCTTCATTTAACTCCACTGCAAGACCTCCAGTCAACTCTACTGCAAGATCTCCATTCAACTCCATTGTTAATCTTCTATTCCACTCCACTGCAAACCCACCATTCAACTCCACTGCAAGATCTCCAGTCAACTCCACTGCAAGATATCCAGTCAACCCCATTGCAAACCCTTCATTCAACTCCACTTTAAGACCTCCAGTCAACTCCACTGCAAGATCTCCAGTCAACTCCACTGCAAGACATCCAGTCAACTCCACTGCAAGACCTCCAGTCAACTCCACTGCAAACCCTTCATTCAACTCCACTGCAAGACCTCCAGTCAACTCCACTGCAAACACTCCATTCAACTCCACTGTAAACCTTCTATTCAATTCTACTGCGAAACCACCAGTCAGCTCCACTGCTAACCCTTCATTTAACTCCAATGCACAACCTCAAGTCAATTCCACTGCAAACCCCCTTTCAACTCCATTGTAAACCTTCTATTCAATTCCATTGTGAGACCACCAGTCAATTCCACAGCAAACCCTCAACTGCAAACTCTCCATTAAACTCCCATGATAACCCTTCATTTAAATCCACTGCAAGACCTCCAGTCAACTCCACTGCAAACGCTTGATTTAACTCCACTTCAAGACCTCCAGTCAACTCCACTGCAAGACCTCCATTCAACTCCACTGTAAACCCTCCATTAAACTCTACTGCTAACCCTTCATTTAACTTCACTGCAAGACCTCTAGTCAATTCCACTGCAAACCCCCCTTTCAACTCCACTGTAAACCTTCTATTCAATTCTACTGCGAGACCACCAGTCAATTCCACTGCAATCCCTTCATTTAACTCCACTGCAAGACCTCCAGTCAACTCTACTGCAAGATCTCCATTCAACTCCATTGTTAATCTTCTATTCAACTCCACTGCAAGATCTCCAGTCAACTCCGCTGCAAGATATCCAGTCAACCCCACTGCAAACCCTTCATTCAACTCCACTTTAAGACTTCCAGTCAACTTCACTGCCAAACATCCAGTCAACTCCACTGCAAACCCTTCATTCAACTCCACTGCAAGACCTCCAGTCAACTCCACTCTAAACACTCCATTCAACTCCACTGTAAACCTTCTATTCAATTCTACTGCGAAACCACCAGTCAGCTCCACTGCTAACCCTTCATTTAACTCCAATGCACAACCTCAAGTCAATTCCACTGCAAACCCCCTTTCAACTCCATTGTAAACCTTCTATTCAATTCCATTGTGAGACCACCAGTCAATTCCACAGCAAACCCTCAACTGCAAACTCTCCATTAAACTCCCATGCTAACCCTTCATTTAAATCCACTGCAAGACCTCCAGTCAACTCCACTGCAAACGCTTGATTTAACTCCACTGCAAGACCTCCATTCAACTCCACTGTAAACCCTCCATTAAACTCTACTGCTAACCCTTCATTTAACTTCACTGCAAGACCTCCAGTCAATTCCACTGCAAACCCCCCTTTCAACTCCACTGTAAACCTTCTATTCAATTCTACTGCGAGACCACCAGTCAATTCCACTGCAATCCCTTCATTTAACTCCACTGCAAGACCTCCAGTCAACTCTACTGCAAGATCTCCATTCAACTCCATTGTTAATCTTCTATTCAACTCCACTGCAAGATCTCCAGTCAACTCCGCTGCAAGATATCCAGTCAACCCCACTGCAAACCCTTCATTCAACTCCACTTTAAGACTTCCAGTCAACTTCACTGCAAAACATCCAGTCAACTCCACTGCAAGACCTTCAGTCAACTCCACTGCAAACCCTTCATTCAACTCCACTGCAAGACCTCCAGTCAACTCCACTGCAAACACTCCATTCAACTCCACTGTAAACCTTCTATTCAATTCTACTGCGAAACCACCAGTCAGCTCCACTGCTAACCCTTCATTTAACTCCAATGCACAACCTCAAGTCAATTCCACTGCAAACCCCCTTTCAACTCCATTGTAAACCTTCTATTCAATTCCATTGTGAGACCACCAGTCAATTCCACAGCAAACCCTCAACTGCAAACTCTCCATTAAACTCCCATGATAACCCTTCATTTAAATCCACTGCAAGACCTCCAGTCAACTCCACTGCAAACGCTTGATTTAACTCCACTTCAAGACCTCCAGTCAACTCCACTGCAAGACCTCCATTCAACTCCACTGTAAACCCTCCATTAAACTCTACTGCTAACCCTTCATTTAACTTCACTGCAAGACCTCCAGTCAATTCCACTGCAAACCCCCCTTTCAACTCCACTGTAAACCTTCTATTCAATTCTACTGCGAGACCACCAGTCAATTCCACTGCAATCCCTTCATTTAACTCCACTGCAAGACCTCCAGTCAACTCTACTGCAAGATCTCCATTCAACTCCATTGTTAATCTTCTATTCAACTCCACTGCAAGATCTCCAGTCAACTCCGCTGCAAGATATCCAGTCAACCCCACTGCAAACCCTTCATTCAACTCCACTTTAAGACTTCCAGTCAACTTCACTGCAAAACATCCAGTCAACTCCACTGCAAGACCTCCAGTCAACTCCACTGCAAACCCTTCATTCAACTCCACTGCAAGACCTCCAGTCAACTCCACTGCAAACACTCTATTCAACTCCACTGTAAACCTTCTATTCAATTCTACTGCGAGACCACCAGTCAACTCCACTGCTAACCCTTCATTTAACTCCACTGCACGACCTCAAGTCAATTCCACTGCAAACCCCCCTTTCAACTCCACTGTAAACCTTCTATTCAATTCCATTGTGAGACCACCAGTCAATTCCACAGCAAACCCTCAACTGCAAACCCTCCATTAAACTCCCATGCTAACCCTTCATTTAACTCTACTGCAAGACCTCCAGTCAACTCCACTGCAAACGCTTGATTTAACTCCACTTCAAGACCTCCATTCAACTCCACTGTAAACCCTCCATTAAACTCCACTGTTAACCCTTCATTTAACTTCACTGCAAGACCTCCAGTCAATTCCACTGCAAACCCCCCTTTCAACTCCACTGTAAACCTTCTATTCAATTCTACTGCGAGACCACCAGTCAATTCCACAGCAAACCCTCCATTTAACTCAACTTCAAACCCTCCATTAAACTCCAATGCTAACCCTTCATTTAACTCCACTGCAAACGCTTGATTTTACTCTACTTCAAGACGTCCAGTCAACTCCACTGCAAGACCTCCAGTCAACTCCAATGCAAGACTTTCAGTCAACTCTACTGCAAACACTCCATTCAACTCCACTGTAAACCTTCTATTTAATTTTACTGCAAGAACTTCAGTCAATTCCACAGCAAACCCTTCATTTAACTCCGCTGCAAGACCTCCAGTCAACTCTACTGCAAACACTCCATTCAACTCCACTGTAAAACTTCTATTCAATTCTACTGCAAGACCGCCAGTCAATTCCACAGCAAACCCTTCATTTAACTCGACTACAAACCCTCCATTAAACTCCACTGCTAAACTCCACTCCAGTCAACTCCACTGCAAGACCTCCATTCAACTCCACTGTAAACCCTCCATTAAACTCCACTGCTAATCCTTCATTTAACTCCACTGCAAGACCTCCAGTCAATTCCACTGCAAACCCCCCTTTCAACTCCACTGTAAACCTTCTATTCAATTCTACTGCGAGACCACCAGTCAAATCCACAGCAAACCCTCCATTTAACTCAACTTCAAACCCTCCATTAAACTCCACTGCTAACCCTTCATTTGACTCCACTGCAAGACCTGCAGTCAACTCCACTGCAAACGCTTGATTTAACTCCACTTCAAGATCTCCAGTCAACTCCACTGCAAGACTTTCAGTCAACTTCACTGCAAACACTCCATTCAACTCCACTGTAAACCTTCTATTTAATTTTACTGCAAGACCTCCAGTCAATTCCACAGCAAACCCTTCATTTAACTCCTCTGCAAACCCTCCAGTCAGAAAAAAAAAAAAAAAAAACTAAAACAAACAAACATTTATCATTGATCTATTATAATTTATATGTTGGTATTGTCGTTTGGCTGTTTCCTTATAAAGGTCCAGAAATTCGTGTTTTTTTTGTATGTAATTTGCCAAGTTTTTTGCCAAGTGGCTTTTTTAATTATATGATGTCATTATGTTGCTGTCTTGCCACCAGCCAATTGCTGCACTGCTGATCGTGGTTTCAAGTATCGATGCATCTGCCCTCTTCAGGGAACACAAGAACACGCAGTGATCTTAGATCATTTTATCCAGATATTTTAATCCATTCTGCAAATTCGTTTGAAGAACCAAATTAGCCAGACATTAGTTATCACGATTAAAAGATCTGGGATCTGTCAAATCATCTCAGATGTATTAAGCGAGGTACGAAGAATGGACCACTGGACTCAACAGAAATATTGCATTTGCTAACACTTAATAATTTATAATAAAAAAAAAATCTTCAACACAAAAGCATTTGTATGTGAATAAAACTATGTAAACTTAATTCAAATGAATTATCCACTCTTGTTCCTCCTTTATTTGCATAGCCGTTTTTCCATTGTCTTCTACATTTTTGAGATTCCTGTCTGTTGATGACGATGATGATTCATGATTAACAAATGATGAATGACAAATTTTTTAAACTCATTCTGATGGGTTTCCTGTTCATCCAGTTGTCAGTGTGTTTCCTGCTGTTTTGTTCTGTAGATGTTACATGAATATCTTTCACCATCCTCAAATTGAGTTGTTACTAGTATCACATTCCAAATTTTTTGCCATTGACGTCTATGGAGATCTGCTATCCAGATACTCAGTTTGACAAGTGTATTTCAGCTGTGACTAGTATACATTTTGAAGTACTAGAAGTTAGTTATTAGGTACTTACTAGTACCTATTATCCAGGGCCGTGCAGAGAGTTCTTCAGGGGCAGGGGCTCAAATGTAAAAAAGGGGCAATATATATATATATATATATATATATATATATATATATATATATATATATATATATATATATATATATATATATATATGCTCATCAAGCCTGCATTTATTTAATCAAAAATACAGAAAAAACAGTAGCCTAATATTGTGAAATATTATTACATTATGTTCTTTTTAACTTTGTATTAATCCAACAATCTTGAAAAGAGTATCACAGTTTCCATTATTGACATTAAATCCTCATATTAGAATGATTTCTGAATGATCATGTGACACTGAAGAGTGGAGTAATGATGCTGAAAATCCAGCTGTGATCACAGGAATAAATTATATTTTAAATTATTTTAAAATAGAAAACCATTATTTTAATAATATTTCACAATATTGCTGTTTTTTATCAAATAAATGCAGGCTTGATGAACATAAGAGACTTCTTTCATAATGCTGCATAATATTCAAAAATGGTAACGTTAAATAAAGTCCTTTCACGTAACCATTTCGCCAGCCTACACTTCACATAATAGGCCTGTAGGTGCCGGTGGCACTTGGGTTTTGATAGTTTCATGAAATAGTAAACGGTGTATTAATATACATAAATACAAGTGAATTTAACACTACTCACCATTAATGCGACTTTTGCTGCTGCATGGTTTTGTACAGGGATTTGTTTGTTGTCAGTTAAAATCCATTTAGTTAGTGATGCAATTTATAAAATGAGACAAACCGCAGGAAACGTTCCACAAACGTTAGTTAGTCTTTCCATGTAATTTTCAACCGATTTATGAATAAGAACAGAAAATTACCGCTCCACTTCACATGCCCAATGGAATTTGAACTTGCTTTGCCAGATCACGATTGGTTGGTGTATATACATGACAAACGGGCATTGGTGAAATGTGTAATACTTTAAAATATATAATATATATAGATTTGTAATTAAATCAACACATTAGCTCTGATTATGGATGAAAAAATGGATTTACATTTTTCCCGTAAGGCCACACACTCTCTGAAAGGACCATATTTGGCTCGAGAGCCGTTTCCGAACAGTGGAAAATCAGCTGTCAATCAAAACGCACGCAACCCATAGCAACGCGTTATGGCCACGCCTCAACAGAAATTGTCCGACTTTTGAGCCGTTTGTTACTATTGTATACATTGTCATGTTATAACAATCACATTTATTTAGTTTTATTGACCACAACATTATCCTTGATATTTGTCTGGGAGGGGCACTTTTGATTCATTTTGAAAAAGGGAAGGGGCTCTAGCACCCAAAGCCATCACATAATAGTAGATTTATTGGATACTAGTTCTTATTTATTAGATACTAGTATTCATTATATACTAGTATACTTCTTAATTTGCTACTAGTACTTATTCGAATCAAAATGTTATTTGTAAGATTTTTAATTGAACGCTACAGTGGCCATTCTGACTCATAACATTAGACGAGTAAAAAATCTGTGACTAGTAAGATAAGAATAGGTAACAGTTACAAAAGATACTAATGTCAAATAATTACTAGTACCTAGTGAATAACAACTAGTGTATATTGCATGGGTCTTAGTAGGCTACTAAGTGAAAAGTAATAGTATGTTGGCTTATCTTGTTTATTGGTTAGCATGAAAACACAGGGAAATATATAATATGTTTAATATGACTTTTAGTGTTTTTTGTTTGGATTGGATAATTGGCAGTAGCTTGGTGAAGAGCGCCAAAGATGTCTATTTACAACATGTTTTTGAAGCACCGATCATTGTATCCAATCACAGACATACACTCACATAAAGGATTATTAGGAACACACACTAATACTGTGTTTGACCCCCTTTCGCCTTCAGAACTGCCTTAATTCTACGTGGCATTGATTCAACAAGGTGCTGAAAGCATTCTTTAGAAATGTTGGCCCATATTGATAGGAGAGCATCTTGCAGTTGATGGAGATTTGTGGGATGCACATCCAGGGCACGAAGCTCCCGTTCCACCACATCCCAAAGATGCTCTATTGGGTTTAGATCTGGTGACTGTGGCGGCCATTTTAGTTCAGTGAACTCTTTTTTTTTAATGTTTTTTTTTTATTTTTTTTTATTATACATTCAAAATTACAGAATTCAATAGCAACACAATTCCACACATTTACACATTTTTCAAGTATACAGTGAAAGAACAATAGTTAAAGTAAAAAAAAAAAATCTAAACAAAATTAAAAGGGCATCACAAACATGTTAAATTCATTTAGCAAATACACAGTTTTTTGGGCTTTTCGGTTTTTTGAAAACTTTATAGATTCTAAATAACCTTTAAAGACTGTTTGAAAATGAGCAAAATTGGGTTTCGAGTTATTCCATTTAGATTGATGAATGAAAAATTTTCCCATTAACAAAAACAAATCAACAATATATATCATTCTTTTGGAAAAGTCAAATTCATGTGAATGAAGTAAAACAGAGGACAAATTTAAGACTAGGTTGCAATTCATTTTAGCACTTAGAAATTGTGACATCTCATACCAAAAGAAAGATGAACAGGCACATTCAAAAAATAAATGCACAATAGATTCTTTTTCACAATTACAAAAAGAGCAATTGTAATCAATATCCAGACGAAAACGCTCTAATGTTTCTTTCACAGGATATATTCTATGAGCAATTTTAAATGACACTTCTTTGGTTTTATTTGTAACACAATACCGATTAAGAACACCCCAAAGATGTTCCCACTCAAATGAAGGAAACATATTAACCCAAACAAATTTAGATGGAGGAGAAGAGATATTAACAAAAAGAGATCTAATCAATTGGTTACTGCATTTATCATTAATTAAATCAATTTTATCTAAAAACAAATGTTTAGAGACTTTACTCCCTACAGTGTTACACCAAGTACCCTGATTCCTGAATAGAGATAGAATTTTGGCAGAAATGGAGTTCAGGACAATACAATATTCTTTAACAGAAATATGACACTTAAATTTAAGACATAGTTCACCAATACTCAAAAACTGACCATTCGAATTCAACAAGTGACCAACCAACAATATATCAGACTCAAACCAATGTCTAAAAAATAAGGATTTTCTTTGGTGTGTGATATACTTGTTATTCCATATAAAAAAGGAGTGAGGAGAAAAGTTGTGCTTAAAAGCCAAACACCACGTTAAAAGGACTTGCCTGTGAAAATTCGATAATTTAAGAGGTATTTTGTTAATGTCAAAACTGCATCTAAGAAAAAAATTTATACCACCAAGTTGTTCAAACAAATGGTTAGGGAAAATATTCCACATAGAGCAATTATTTTTAATAAAATTTTTTTACCAATTTATTTTAAAAGTGCTATTCAAAGTCGTAAAATCCACAACATTTAAACCACCCTGGTCATGTGGAATGCATAATATATTTTTCTTTAAATAATGAGGTTTGTTTTTCCAAACGAAGTCAAAAATTAACTTGTCAAACTCTTTGGTAAATGACTTAGGTACAAATAGAGCTTGGGAGACATATGCAGATCTTGACAAACCTTCAGATTTAGACAATAAGACACGACCATAAATGGACAAATCTCTCTGCAACCAAGAGTTAAATTTTCTTTTTGTACTGTTGAGAATTGGAAGAAAGTTGAGAGAATTACGATAGGATTCATCTTAGTTCAGTGAACTCATTGTCATGTTCAAGAAACCAATTTGAAATGATTGGAGCTTTGTGACGGTGCATTATCCTGCTGGAAGTAGCCATCAGAGGATGGGGACATGGTGGTCATAAAGGGATGGACATGGTCAGAAACAATGCTCAGGTAGGCCGTGGCATTTAAACAATGCCCAATTGGCACTAAGGGGCCTAAAATGTGCCAAGAAAACATCCCCCACACCATTACACCACCACCACCAGCCTGCACAGTGGTAACAAGGCATGATGGATCCATGTTCTCATTCTGTTTACGCCAAATTCTGACTCTACCATCTGAATGTCTCATCAGAAATCCAGACTCATCAGACCAGGCAACATTTTTCCAGTCTTCAACTGTCCAATTTTGGTGAGCTTGTGCAAATTGTAGCCTCTTTTTCTATTTGTAGTGGAGATGAGTGGTACCCGGTGGGGTCTTCTGCTGTTGCAGCCCATCCGCCTCAAGGTTGTGCGTGTTGTGGCTTCACAAATGCTTTGCTGCATACCTCAGTTGTAACGAGTGGTTATTTCAGTCAAAGTTGCTCTTCTATCAGCTTGAATCAGTCGGCCCATTCTCCTCTGACCTCTAGCATCAACAAGGCATTTTCGCCCACAGGACTGCCGCATACTGGATGCTTTTCCCTTTTCACACCATTCTTTCACCATTCACACCCTAGAAATGGTTATGCGTGAAAATCCCAGTAAAAAAAAAAAAAGGGCGTAGTTTGATGATGTCACGTTTGAGCGCAGAATCTTGGGACATGTGGTCTTCACCACAGCCGGTGGGAAAGAATCGGGATAGGACTCGGGCAGAAATAATGTTGATGGATGTGATTATTAACGTTACTGTAGTCTGAAGTAGGGCTGAACGATATATCGTTATCGTATCTATATCTAGATATGAACTTTCAAGATATTACTATCGAAAAAAGCAACGATATAGACGATATAGATTTCCCCTCTCCACGCTCGCCCTGCATACAACTCTGGCAGTCACAACAAACATCATTTTTACGAGTGCCCTTGAATGCACCGCTAAAGCCAGCGCGCGCGCACTACAGGGACTTGAGAGGGGGGCGGCGTTTCCATGGTGACACGTCATTGCTTGTCACGTGACATCGCAGCAGCAACAGCGCTGAATGAATGATGATCTGCTTTTGTCATTTTTTCCTTTTTTATTCAGAATATTCACAAATGTGTTAGCTATGGCATGAAATATCTGATATTCCGATTGTCAAATACATGCAAGTGGAAGTATATTGTTGTTTAAAACACCTTTATAACGATCGCGTTAGTTGAGCTGTATGCGCGATGGGCGCCGCCGCGTAATGCTGCCTTCACGTGCTCTCGGAATTATCGTAAATACGAGTTTCCTAGGTAAACATTGCACATGAACACCCTCACATTTTGAAACTTGAATGCAATGCGCTCGTAATCACGATTTCAGAAGTCGGAATCATCAAATTTCCGATAGCGCGTGAAGGCAGCATTAGTTTGTGCCGCAGTTCAGAGAATCGGATCTGTTGGATTTACAACCTCTATGTTTTCAACACGTGAATTCATCCACTTCTCCCGGCTGGTGGCTGGTGAACTGGGAATAGAATAGAGCAAACATTGAAGTTACTTACAATGTTTATCTGATATGAATAAAACGTGTCGAATTATAATGGAAAGGATTATTATTAGCCTACCTCTTCCATAGACATCAGTGTGTATTTTACAAACTCTAAATGTATTGTTTTTTTAGTACTTATGTGAATTTATATGTTTGAAACCTAAAATAAACAGTATGTGGTTGAAAACACTGAAAAGTTGTGATATATGACAGCTCTGAGCACGCCTGTCTCTGTTGATCAGGTGATGCACTTGATCATGCGCTCCAGGGACCAGCCTAGACTGATTACACCCGTGTGATCGGACGTGCCAAAGGCTTAAAAACAATACATTTTCTGACACAAATTTTTGAAATGTAGGCTTAAATCAAACACATTTTAATTCAGATTCTGGTTTTCACCGAACACGTAGTCATATCGTATTGTATCGATATCGAGATATCTGGCATGAAAATCGAGATATGAAATTTTGTCCATATCGTTCAGCCCTAGTCTGAAGCAGAGCAGGAGCGAGTGTTGTGGAGCTGAGGAACCGCTGGAGCGATTGTTAATAAGATGAACGCAACATACGCCTCGCGAGCAGCGGGACTTTTATTATGACACAGTCGCCGGTGCCACTTCCGCTCCTCCACTCATGAGTGTGAGGTAACGCAGCTCTGATGATCATATTACACACATCTGAGTGTGTTGATGATGGGATGACGTTACTCTGTGCGTTCTCTCTGCGGCTGCTATGACACTTGTTCACACTGCAGTGAGAGGAAAGCGTTTCTGCAAAATAAAACCAGGATAACGCAGATATGATGTCACCGACAGGCCATGCCCTCACACGTCTCGGTTCCTCGATTTACAAATAGTTGGAAACATTTGGGATATTGTAAGTACTCAACTGAACACAATATAACACTGGCCTAGTGATTTTTGGATATTTTACTAAAAAATTTTTACATAGTGCACCTTTAAGTTTTGTCACAAGGTGTTCACGCATTAGCAGAAAAAAAGCGAATAATACATGACAATTCTTTAATAAGGAAATAAACACAATGTGAGGATTTTGCTGTATGACTCCTGAAATGACTTTTATTTTGTATCTCAATTATGTTTCTCAGTTATTCCTGAAATCACTAACCCATTATACGATTAGACTTGTTAATCTTTCAAATTCAAACAATTATGATGTGAATTCACAAAAACAACTCAAATTTAAAATGAATATTTGTTATACATACAGAAGACAAAGAAATGTTCCCATTTCATGTTTTATAAAAAGTCTGGTGAAAATAATGTACAAGCATTCACTGTATAAAAAAACACAATAATTTAGCACTAGCTGCTCGCGTGTATAAAAGTTTATAAAATATGTTAAATAGTTAAATATTAACTTAATATGCATCCCCACATCTGAAGTCTGTAATAATATCAGATCTGGGTTGATTTTGCAGTCACACATCCCGTTATCAAGGACCTGAAGTCGTATTAAACACAGTCTATTTGAATCTTTATGGATCAACGCAGAAACACTGACCATGAAACAAACGTCTCTCTGACCCAGCAGAAGTTTAGTGTTAAAAACCTGTACAATTATAAGAGCAGAAGCGTCATGTAACATTCAAAAGTGCCATCTTTACTATATAAAAGCAAAGCAAAAGTGCTTCTAAATCTATCGTTTTAAAATGTGAAGTACTTTTGAACGAGTTTGCACTCAAGCCCTCCAGAAGTCTTTATCATGCCATCCTATTGGAAGCTCTAATTTAAGGCCACATTGTGTGACGTCTTTAGATTCAGATTTCTTGTGTGCAACATGATCTACAACAATCGCCTCGCAGCATCAGCGGCACATTCCCACGGCAGGGATGGATTCCTCCTCGACTGGAGAGCGGGTCAAATGTCGAGTCCAGTAGGCGTGGAGGTCGGCGAATGTGGAGACCTTATTTTCCGTAGCCAGCAGTCTCTGTATTTTGTGCTAATGCGCATCGTGTCTCAGTTCGCTCTCGTCTTGCTGGAGATCCAGTTTAAGTAGTTTGTGACACGTGTGTAAACGCCAGGTATGTCTTTCTTCCCGCAGCCGTCGCCCCAGCTGATTAAACCCATCAAAGTCATCCTGCCGTTCTTCTGACACACCAGAGGACCACCGGAATCTCCCTGAGGAAAGACCAGGAGAAACGGATCAGTCAAGATCATTCACAAGGCATTTCACACACCGTTTACGATGACTAGTAGGGGTGTGACAATATTTTGCTGAGTGTTATTGTGTAGAAACTATCTTTTCCAATAAGTTTAAATTGATTTTTACCTTTAAAAAGCAATTTTTTAAATTTAATTAAATGTATGCATCATCTTTTGTGTCATATTCTTACATTTAATAAATAAATTCAATCAGAATAATAAGACACAATAGGGCTGTTATCAATCAAATGTAATCAGTGAGTTTAAATGAGTTTAACCTGCCTGTTACTAATGCACAAATAATGTGTTGATGTTTTAAACATGACATGTTGAATACTGATATTTTGTAATTATTTATAAAATGAAAAGATACTTTAAATGTGAAATTAAAATGAGGTGAGACTCAATGAGACTGTCAATCCATTCAATCAATTCATTCAAACGGCTGATTCATTTAGGAATTAAGCTTTTAACTCTCTTAATGAGTGAGTCTTTGAATCATTCATTCAAACGACTGATTAATTCAGGAATGAAGCATTTGACTCTCTTAATGAGTGAGTCATTGAATCATTCATTCAACCAAACGGCTGATTCATTCAGGAACAAAGCATTTTACTCTCTTATCGTGTGAGTCATTGAATCATTCATTCAAACGGCTGATTCATTCAGGAATTAAGCATTTGACTCTCTTAATGAGTGAGTGATTGAATCATTCATTCAACCAATTCATTCAAACGGCTGATTGATTCAGGAACGAAGCGTTTCACTCTCTTAATGAGTGAGTCATTGAATCGTTCATTCAACCAATTCATTCAAACGGCTGATTCATTCAGGAATGAAGCATTTGACTCGCTTACTGAGTGAGTCATTGAATCATTCATTCAACCGATTCGTTCATTCAGTAATAAAACACCGCTGTGTGTTGCTCAGAGACACACAGTCCTGTGGGTTTGTTTGGAATTATTTTCACTGGCGAAATAGAGCAAAAACAGGCAATATTGAGTCTGCAATGCAAGTCACTGAATATTAACTTCTTGTTTATTGAACTGTTGTGTAAAATCAATATCACATTTGTAATCTGCTGATATTTGGAGAAAAAAACGGCACTCTTCATGTGATATTGATTAACTATATTAAATAATATAAATATAAAAGACATACAGAGATATTTTTGCCCCTTATGTTGAATATTGAGGGCATTATAAATGCATTTTAATAGAGTAAATCACGCAGTGAAAGTGTGCACTGTAAATGTGCACTAGTCTAACCTACTAGACTACATCACTAGTGTATGCGTGCGCTCTAGGTGTGAGGGACATACTCGATAATGTCAGATCGCACATTGTTAAAACAACAATCACAGTATTATCGTAGACGATATATATCGCACACCCCTAATGACTGTCATGTGCTGAATGTGTCACCTTGCAGGCGTCGTCCAGGCCGCGCGTGTCTCCGGCGCACAGCATGTTTGAGGTGACCAGGCGGCCGGACAGCTTCTCCGGGACACACTTTTCCTGCGGCCACAGCCGCACCATACCACGCTTGATTCTCTCAGAGTAAAACGGAGAAACTGAGAGAGACAAAGACACAAGAGTACCATTATTATACAATACTTCAGTGTTATGTTTTTGTCTTGTTTTTCAGTTACAATATCTAAACCCTTCCAACAAGATCAATTTACATGAGAAACAGCACTGATACAGTATTATTAAGACTTGTTTTCATAGTTTTGTGATTCAATAAATACAAATAAAAATCAATAAACGTTTTTTTGGACTTACGAGGAAGTTTTCAACCAATTCATTCAAACGGCTGATTCATTCAGGAATGAAGCATTTGACTCTCTTAATGAGTGAGTCATTGAATCAATCATTCAACCGATTCATTAAATTGCCTGATTCATTCAGGAATGAAGCATTTGACTCTCTTAATGAGTGAGTCAATGAATCAATCATTCAACCGATTCATTCAAACGGCTGATTCATCCAAGAACAAAGCTTTTGACTCTCTTAATGAGTGAGTCATTTAATAATAAATTCAACCGATTCATTCAAATGGCTGATTCATTCAGGAACAAAGCATTTGACTCTCTTATTGAGTGAGTCATTGAATCATTCATTCAACCGATTCATTCAATCGGCTGTTTCATTCAGGAAGGAAGCATTTGTCTCTCTTAATGAGTGAGTCATTGAGTCATTCATTCAACAATTCATTCAAACGCCTGATTCATTCAGGAATGAAGCATTTGACTCTCTTACAAGGAAGTTTTGAGTTCTGATATTTTTATAGTACAATGTCAAAAGATCAAGGAAAATTAGATTTCTCAATTCATTACCCCTTTAATGCATTAACTAACAATGAACTATACATTTATTACAGTATTTTTCATCTTTGTTACCGTTAGTTTATAAAAATAGTTAGTTCATGTCAGCTCAGATCTATTCAATAATATTAAGATACAGTAGTGGCCAAAAGTCATGTCTAGAAAAGACAAGTTCGATTAAACCATCAAAATATAATAAAAAATTTTTATTTATTAAATATGAGAGAAGAACACTAAACATGGTAAATGTATTTATCTGACTAAATAACAGCTACAGCTACAAAAAATGCATAGAAAAAGAAAATGCATACATTGACTACAACACAATCAGATTTTAATATTTTGTTGGTTCTCTCTTGATTTTGTATGCGTTCATAATTCCTTTGTATGTCAGCCTGGCCAAAAATTGTCCACAATTTGTCATGTTTCATTGCGTTATCATCACAAATAAATGAGTTGACTCCAAGCACAACTAAATAATATGCTTACAAAATCATTAACACATTTTTTATATTATTTTAATAAAGGGTGAAGATGTTGGACATCACTTTTGGCCACTACTGTACTCTTTTTGATTTTAGTAATGTATTGAAATGATCATTAAGTAACGTTGACTAAGATTAATGCTTTGGCTAATGTAGAACGAGGGTTACCATACGCAACCGAGACGTTAATCAGCCAGCGCAGATTATGTGATTTATGACCGCAAGTATTAATTATGTGAGCAGTGTTGCTTCTCAAGTAAATGTATCTCGTTTGAAGGATTTTTAGATGGACAAAAAGTCCAAAAATAGACCAATTAAAAATGTATGAAGTTATTTCATATCTATCAATCTATAACGCTGAATCTTACACTCTTCCTCTTTCCCGTATCCAGAGATCTCGCACTCCGTCCAATCCGGTAAAACCAGGTTAGGATCTGGTAAACATGCGGGCAGAACTTCAGGAGAGTGGATCGCACAGATACCGGACTCACTCTTCAACTTGAGCAGAGCTGAAAACACAAAGTCAAAAACACTTACAATTCATCATGCACTTACAAAATCATTCAACTTTATCATAATTTCAGAATTCATAAGGTTTTATCTTATAAATACTGAAATGATGATATGATAGTATGTACTACCGTTTCTTATATTCTACTGTTGCAAACCATGTCAGCGAAATTCTTCATTTCATAAGCATAAAAAATACAATAATCAAAATCAAAATGAGCTAATAGATTAAAAAAGAGAGGCCTTTTATTGTGGCCAGCCTGTTCATACCGGGACAATTTTCGTTTAACGCCTCGTGACTAAACAAAGGACACCAATGTGAGTGTGCACACCGATGCACAAAACGCCAGACGCCTTGGGTTCATTTTTTTGTTTTGATGTGGCGTGTTAAAAAATGGCCGGCCAATGAGATCGGCGCTTTTGTTCACGTGCCTGTAGCTGCTGAAGTTACAGTAAAACACCACTTGGTGGCGCTCAAGCACAAAACGGTCTTGCCGAGCACACATTGATACGACCATAGATATCCATAATAAAGGCTAGATGTCTTGGCAGAGTCTCTAACGTCATCACCGGCGGCCATCTTGTCACAGGCGGGCTCTGTGGCTCCTGATGTAAGGCGAGTGATCTGAACACAAATACTCTTATCTCACTCAAATCTTGACGGATTTACAAATGGTTTGGTTTCTTACAAATGTTATTGACGTGGCAATAATTCTGGATGCTTGAACAATTTATGAATAATTTTTCATAAGTATGCAGTGTCATAACTACATCTCTGACGTTTATAACAAACCAAACAGTTTGAAAATCGGTAGAAAATTGAGCAAGTTATGGTTATTTAAAAAGTGCAAGCACCATGAAAACAATGTTACGAGTGAGCGAGCAGACTGTGACAAGATGGCCGCCAGGTGTGGACGTCGACCTCCATTGGCCAGCAGCGCGAACGAGACATCTAGCCTTTATTATGGATATCTATGGATACGACGAAGAAGAAGTAGACAAAGAAGAAGATGAGCTGCTAATATTGCTTGCCAGTTATGCTGCGTCCCAATTCGTCTACTTATACTACGACCTAAAAGTATGTACTCTTTTTGTGAAGAAAAAGTACATACTTTTGAGTGTGTAGCAGAGGAGTATGCGAGCTTTGGGATGTACAACTTTGTCATCTTTAACTCTAGTCACGTGCATCCCGTCACCGTTTAAACTGTCCTGTCAATCATCGTCACAGTTCAAATCCTCCACATTCAATTTAATTTCCTACCATACCGGAAAGAGATGTAGGCGCACGTTGATCTGCCATTCGTGGGTCTTTAATGCAGAGACTCTCCTCGTCTGTTTGCAGTTTAAATATAATGATGCATTTAAAAGTTAATGGCCAATCCTTACAAAAGTTCACAATGCTGCTGCAGGTGAAATATAATGTGGATAACAAATTATATATTTGTCAGTTTAAATACTGATAATGGATCACTCAAACCCCTTTATCTAAAACTCTCTACTTAACCGTCGGACTCGCACAACCATCTCGAAAAAACGCTGGCGATAAGCGTCCCGGTATGCACAGGCCTTAAAGCACACCTGGGCAATAATCATGCTGTCTACTCAGCATCTTGTTATGCCACACAAATATCTTGATATGCCACACCTGTGAGGTGGATGGATCATCTCGGCAAAGGAGAAGTGCTCACTAACACAGATCTAGACAGATTTGTGAACAATATTCGAGAGAAATAGGCCTTTTGTGTACATAGAAAAAGGCTTAGATCTTTGAGTTCAGCTCATGAAGAATGGGGGCAAAAACAAAAGTGTTGTGTTTATAATTTTGTTCAGTGTAGAATGATTAGTGAGTGATCATGTGATACTGAAGACTGGAGTAATGATGCAAAAAATTCACTGGATATAAATTAATCTTTACTATATATTCACATAAAAAACCTGTTGTTTTAAGTTGCAATAATTTTTCATATTTTTTTTACTGTCATTTTGATCAAATAAACGCAGCCTTGGTGAGCAGAAGAGACTCTCTTAAAAAAAACTCTTACCGACCCCCAAACTTTTGAACGGTAGTCTTGGTATGGCTTGTCACATCAGTTTTTTGCTATTCTATTCTTAGGCAACAGAAACAGCAAGAGGTTAAGGAGAAAAAAGACTATTTTTTTATTGCTCTTTATTTTACTTAAAAGAATTGAAAAACCTTACTTAAACTTTTAAAGTTTAAAAGTCTTACTTAAAAAGCCTTGTACACATTCCTAGTGTATTGTATAATATAAAATAAAGATTTACACTGGCAGCTCAGAGCTGTACAGCAGCATTTAAGTATGAATTTGAATGAATAAATGTAAAAATAAAACACTACGACTTCACTATAAAATATACATTGATTCTTATTAAAGCTACTGTATTAATTTTTCAGTCAAGAGCAGTGAGTGATTTTCTCTGTCTTTTGTTGTTGTATTAACATTAAATGGATAGCTCACTCAAAAATGAAAATTCTGTCATCAAGAAATTAATACAGGTTTGAAACAATATTAGAGTGAGTAAATAATGACATAATTTTAGAGGCTAACTGTCCCTTTAAGGACGGCGTGTTCACTATAGGCTGCGCTGCTGTCATTTTAAGACCTGCACGCATCTAACATACAGACACACGCCGATTTTACTTTCACTTTAGACATAACCGACTGTGTTTATGTTAACCTTGTGTGTATTTGACAGTATTAGCGCAGTTAAAATGACTACTTAGTCCAGTAATCACGTGTGTTTGACAAGCGTTTAGTGCGCACGCTCGGAAAAGCGCATGTGAAAACCGCGCACGCGAATGAGCCGGCAAGGCTTTAAAACGCCTGCAAATAATGAACTTTCGTGATTGTGAATAACCATAGTGTCCTGTGAGTATAACTCTACTACTGACGTGTGATGTGAATGTATGTCGCGTTGTTCAGTAGGCCTATATTGGGATGGAGGCAAATGATAGAATTTGTAGAAAAATAATTAATTAAATGGAAAACCGAAAAAAAAAAACGCAATTCACAAGCGCGTATTGAACCGTGAATGCCGTACCGAACGGTTCAATATTATATTGAGAATTGTGGCATCCCTAGTATCAACAAAATTTATATAAATTTATATAAAGCCTTCAACAGACCTATGGCCATCCAAAGCGCTTTACAAAAATAAAGTAAAAATAAAATAAGATCAAATATATAATTTTCACAATCACCAGTGAGAGTGCCCCTGATTACCACCTGAGGGCACTCCACCCCAGACTGTCACTCCATCAAGGACTACACCTCCCATAATCCATCAGCACTCATTGATTACATCCACCTGCACCCCATTACCTTGTTAGCTCACACCATAAAAGCCTGGTCATGACTTTCATTCATTGCCAAGTCTTGTTTTGTTCACACTGCATTTCTGAGCGTTTCCCCTGGTTTCTTGTCTCTTGGTTTTGGATTTCTTGCCTGTTCTGTGGATTACCCTTTTGCCTGTCTCTCCTGTCTTTTTTGCGTGTTTGGACTGATTACCTGTTATGACCTCTTGCCTGTTTGTTGACTACAAGTGTGGATTACCCTTTCAATAAAGCTGCATTTGGATCCTCAACCTTTGTCTCTTAGAGCAGTCCGTTACAATAATAAATTGATGGGTCTGAAACTTCAGTCAATGTCACAATAAACAGTGCTTTTCTAAACGGTTGATGATGATGGTCTTAATAATAATAGGAGAATGAGAACGTTTGTGCGAGTCTCACCGATGTCATTGTCATACGTCTCGTCGTCGTACTGCTCGTGGATCCAGTATTTCTCCACATCGAAGATCTGCTCGCTGCTGGAGTTCTGGAGCCTGAAGGTTCGACCCAAAACCACCCGAACACGCTTCGCCTCGAATCTGAACACAGACCACAGAAGTCAAACACACGAGGCAAAACATCATATTTGCAATCACTTATTTAACGATGAGACTTGTTTTAAAAAAGACATTTGGCAGATTATTGTAGAAGTCAAATAAATGATGTAAGTGAAATAGAAAAAAAGTTGTTTAAGTTTATGAAAATGTAAAATTCTAATATATTATATATATTTTACAAAACATGTTGGACTCTAAAAGGTTCTGTTCCATATTTAAGGTTGATATCAAAAAATGAGCTTTCAGTGAGAATTTGTTTGGGCGCAGTACCAAACATTTCCACTAGATGACTAAAGCTCTGTTACTGACCATATAAGGGCGCCTGCATTTCCATATACGATATGAGTAATCTGAACCATATATTTCCATAATTTTCATAGAATTTACGAAGTAGACATCCCATTCAGAAGTAGTATGGGAAGTTTGGCAGAATTTGATATGAATTCAACCTCTAATAAACGTAAAAAGAACATGCATGTGCGTTATAGCCAATCGGCAACCTCCTCCAGTTTCTCTTGAAGCCGATACGGAAGTGAGTTAAACTGCAGTTCATGGACTGGCCACTAGAGACTCCAGAAGGAGCAGAATCTCATTAAGCTCATGTTAAAATGGCCAACTTTACAGCAGAAGAACACATGTTTACATTCTGGGACAAATTGTGCTTTTGGTCTATACAGGTAATTTTGCCCTTCATGATGACTGTGAGGGGGTGAATGTATTTATAACACATTCGTTTACATTATATAAAGCCTTAACGTTCTGCATAATTAAGGGCGTGGCCACTTTGAGTGACAGGTGGATAGCCATATATCTGACCCGACTTTACACTTCAAAACTTCTCTTCAGAATCCTATGGGTGACGTCACAGACACGTAGTGTCCATACTTTGTACATATTTTTTTTATATTTAAAACATTTTCAGACCTTTTATTTTCCTAAAAAAATTGAATCTTTGTTATCTTTTTAACTCTTGGCATGAAAACAGGTTTCTACCAATCTTTCATGATATTTCCTGTTCATCACTATCTAAAAATAAAGGTCTGAAGACACCTTATGAGTATGAAAATATTCTTGTTGCAAATTGATAAATTACCCTAATATATTTTGAAAATCAGTCACCAAATATGAGAACTAGAGATTGTAAGCTTTCAAATGATAATATTAGTTTAGGTTTAGTATAGGATATTACTGTTTTAAGATGTAATGGCTGTGGGCCCACCGGTGGGCCGGTGACACTTAACAGGTTAAAGCTTTTAAAGACCTTTTTTTAAATTTGGGGATGTAGTTTATGGTAACATACTAAACCATAAAATGACTGTACAAATGACGATTTAAACACCTTTACAGTTCAAATAATACAAGTTTTGTCAAAAACAAGTTTTATAAAATTATAAACCACACAATTCAGCCTTTAAACCCTTATTTAAGGGATGAGATAAAAATATATAACTTATTATATATATATATATATATATATATATATATATATATATATATATATATATATATATATATATATATATATATATAATAAGTTATATATTTTTATATATATATATATATATATATATATATATATATATATATATATATATATATATATATATATATATATATATATATATATATATATCTTTAAAATAGGATTTTATATATAATATTCTAGATGCCTTATTATTCTACATTTTTTGACTGTACATGAACTTCTTAACCACCAGTTAACATTTATAACACTACATGTGTGAAAATATGGGCCTATTTTCGCATTGGTCTGATTGGATAAAGCTAAATTTAAGGACCCACTTTTTCAAATCAACATTAAATGATTCCAAATTGCCCTCTTGAATGCAGATCAATGTTTTTGTACATGTGAAACATTTAGAGCGATAAACAATAATGGTGATTTTGCACATATCTATTAGAAACGATGATTTGATTCTCGAGGTCATGATGAAGACAATGAGGGCAGTGTATTAAAGTCACTTGACAGTAGTGTAACCGACCCTAACACACACACGATACAGGCTGAGCGGACACACACACACACACACACACCTCTCCTGGAAGCAGTGCGCAGCGGAGAGGATCCAGCAGGAGTCGATGAGGACGCCGCCGCACAGGTGGTTGTAGGATTGGGAGCGTGGCCGAAACACCGTGATGGCGGCCTGCCACGGCTGCTCTCGGATGTCGCTGACCTGACCTCCACGAATCCTGAACATGGGCAGAGAGTTTGAAGGAGCTTCGGCGCGCTGACCGCAGGAACCTGAGCGGGAGAGATGTGTGGGAAAACTTTAACACTGCAGCTAAATTCGGCTGTCGGTTCACCTTTAAAGCTTAAACCCGTTCTGTACACACAGAACAGTCAATTATGATCTGCATGATATTGGTTAAACTAATAATCACTATTGTTTAGCTCAAAAATTATAATTGTGATTATTAAATCACAGTTCTTTTCGTTGGAGAAATGTACAAAAAACCTTAAAAAAGAACGTTCTGGGAACATTACAATAACATTGGGGGACCGTTAAAATAACGTTAGAATAACATTCTACATACAAAAACGAATGTTCTTGAAACGTTAGAATAGCATTAGAGCAACGTTAAAATAACATTAAGATAACGTTAGAATAACATTCTACAAACCAAAAACTAATGTTCTTGAAACGTAAGAATAGCATTAGAGCAAAGTTAAAATAACATTGGGGGAACAATTAAACTAATTATGTTAGAATAACATTCTACAAACCAAAAATGGACATTCTAGAAACATTAGAATAGCGTTACAGCAACGTTAAAATAACATTGGGGAACATTAAAGTAACGTTAGAATAACGTTCTACAAACCAAAAATGAATGTTCTAGAAACATTAGAATAGCGTTAGAGCAACGTTAGAATAACATTGGGGAACAATTAAAGTAATGTTAGATTAACATTCTACAAACCAAAAACAAACATTCTGAAACATTAGAATAGCGTTAGAGCAACGTTAAAATAACATTGGGGACCGTTAAAGTGATGTTAGAATAACGTTCAACAAAACAAAAACTAACGTTCTTGAAACGTTAGAAAAGCGTTAGAGCAACGTTAAAATAACATTGGGGAACATTAAAATAACGTTAGAAGAACTACAAACGTTCTAAGCCCACATTAAGAAAACATCACCTAATAATTCCAAATAATTTTAATGTTTTCTATTAAAACAACAAAAAAGACTGTAATGTAGCTCAGATGTTGCATGAGTGCATTTATTCAGCAACGATATAGTCGAGATTCATGTTTGGATATGTTGCAAATTATGCTTAAGTAATTGAGAGAGAAATTCTATGCATTGTGTAAGTGACCGAACTGAACAACTAGTATTTAAACGTGCATGTGTGCAGAAGAAAAACACACAGCTGTGAGCCTTGACTCGTGTTGCCAGAACTTGCAAGAAAAAAAAAACATTAATCCAAACGCTTTACACCTGCCGACTTTAATAACTCCATGAACTCGATCGCTTTATGAGCCAAGCACAAACAACTGGACATGGCGACACTTCCCTGTGAAGCAGCCATACAAACATAAAACTTCTGTACACACACAACCATACACTGATTTAAAAGGACTCTTTTCATGAGCAAACACTCGTTTTCTTCATCAAATGTCTCGTTCTCTTTCAGCGTCTCACCTTGATTGTTGGTGGTTGCAGGGGCTCGTGGTCCGAGTGTGGTGATTGACGGAGTTCTCCTCGCTGTGAAGGGAAGACACACAGGGTTCAAAAATATATTCCATAAAAAAATATTTCCCAGCAGACAAAAATATTACAAACTTGGAAATCTTTAATTGCATACACAAAGGATTCTCAGAATGGAATCTAATCAAATTGAATAATAATAAATATGCTTATTAGTAGTCGTAACATTTTTATTTCTATTGTTTATTATTATTATTTTAATTATAAAAATGTAGAATTACAATTGTCCTGTAAAAAAAAAAAAAAATTTCATAATTATAATACATTTTATATACACTACAAGTAACACTTATAATATTTATGAGCTTTAGACATTTCAAATCCTCAAGCTTCAAACTTCTGTGCACAAAAATATATTGGAAATTATACGTTTGAGAAATACTCTAGAGGCTCTATCACACCCAGGATGATAATAATAACTATAACGATAAAACGATATATGGTTCTAAAAATCATTTTAAATATAAATGAATAGCAGAGTCACCTCACGATAACGATAACACAGAGAAACGATATCGCTGGAATCACTTTCAGAGTGATTTTATCCAGATGATGAATAATAAAAACATTAACAGCCAATCAGAATCCATCCTGCTTTAAAGCGTTCGAACATTTAAAGTGACAGACGACAAAACTGCAGCGCTTATAATAAACAGAGCGATGTTGTCTGCTTGTGTGGACACTAATATCGTTATCATTATAGTTATCGTTCTTGGTGTGAACGGGTCTCAAGACTAAACATTCAGCCGCATCTGTTGGTCATGTGAGCACTGCAGACTTACGGCACTTGGGGACGTCACAGAGCTCCCAGGTCAGCTTAGAACCTTT